>BLSH010283812.1:386799-398006 GCA_018402905.1 Glandirana rugosa
CTAACACACTGGTGAAGACATTCCTAACATTGTCAACTTCCAGTAATACTACTTAATCCTCACGCATATCACTCTTTTCCCTCACAATTTACTGGGGAATAGTGAGTGAGGCAATTCCATCCTTATCTCAACTCGCTTGGAGACCTTCAAACCCAAGACGACCAGGCCGGCTTGAAGCCCTGTTTCAGGCCCAGGCCCAGGCCTGCCTTGGGTTTGCTAGCGTGCTTGTGGCTTGGGGTAACTTTAGTTACCCCTGGGTTTGAAAATCCGTGTTTTTACCGACATTGTTTCCTTCCTTTTGCAGCCCTCTAGGGCTTTCCAGGACTTTGTTACAGCCATTTTTGTGCCTAAAAGTTTGGGTCCCCATTGATTTCAATGGGGTTCGGTGTTCGTGCGATCGTTTGGGTTCCGTCCGGACCCGGACCCGGACTTTGTCCCGAAGTTCGGCCGGACCAGCAGAACCCAAACTTCCAGAGGTTCGCTCAACTCTATTCCTACCTTAACGGAGTGAGTGATAAGGGGTCATTTAACACTCCCTTTTCTCACTATACGCACTCCTAATTCATCATAATGACCTTCAACTGTTACAATCCTTACAGAAGTGGTCACACAATCTACAATTGACACAGAAACAGGCTGATAGGATACTTTTTTGCTCACAAATTCATAATACCAGCACCCAGAAGAGGGGATACAAAATACAAAGAAAAATGTACAGTTCTTCATATATTTTGGGCTCGTCTCAAACTTAACACTTTCTGGAAAGCAGTGCAGATAATAGTGCAAAGATTTACTGGCTACTATGTGCCACATGAACCAGCCTTTTTCCTGCTTCACCTCAATACCATACCAAAAACAATGTACAAAAATTCTCCACTCAGTATTCTAGTAAATACTGCCAGAACCTGCAATATAGCAAACAGGAGAAATCAAGATCCGCCTTCTCTGCAGCTATAGTTTGCCAGAATAAATGATGCTAAAACTATGGAATATCTCTCTTCCATTATTAATAGGAAGGAAGAATCTTTCCATAAGAAGTGGTTCCATTGGAATGTTTTCACAACGACCTCAGAATACCTGGAAATCCTTGACTCAGGTAGAGTAGATCAACCTGATCAACCTTCATTTGCTCGACTGATATAGATATATGATTGTTTGATGCCCATTGCGAGACTAGACAATGCCTTTCACTTCTCTGACCCCATTGCCCTCCCTTCCCCACTCCATTTTCATTGCGTCTACTTTACTACTTTCCTCCCAACCCCCTTTCCTCTCTATTCTTTCTCCTATTTCTTCATATTATCCCAACATGACACCATACAGAAGTAATGTCTTCATCAAAAGGAGATACCTCTCTGCTTTCGTAGCTATACCATGTTTATCCCATCCTATTATCTGTAAAAGGTTGATAGTGATGGGAGAACTCTGCCAATTTCAAATGCAAGCGGAGTTCCATTTGACTACTGCTTGTACAAGTATTGTTAATTTTTATCTAACACAAATCTAATGTTGACATGTTTACTGTATATACCAATGTGTACTGAACTGTTTTGATGCCCTTAGCACTCTGTACTATGATGATTGAGAATACTCTGTTCTCATATGCTGTGAAGAATAATAAAAAAAAAACTAAACGTAGCACTGCCTCCTAAAGGGCTGCTAAGAATTTCTGCATTGCCCTGACCTTGCGAACTCTCCAAGCCCCCCGGCACTCTGGGTTCAGACATAGTTGATGGTGCAACTTAACAAACACTAAGACACAGGTTAAGTAATTATCCTCGGTTTTACTTGAACCAACATATATATATATATATGTACATATATGTATGAACATGCAGGAGGAAATTCTGCACAACCTAGTCCTGGCTAATCACCCGGACTCAGAAGAGAATCCCCCCCCTAGCTACAGCTTAAAGACTGTTTAATACCCAAGTACAGGATAATCAAAATATATATAATGGAATACCAGTGCACTGAGGAAAATTAGGTCAGGGATATTCAAATGGTACCACTCATGGACATGTATTACCAATCTAAAAGGGAGATCCCCGGGCCGGCCTATTGACACTAAATACCTTCAATAGGGAGAAGCAGAGTTATAGGTAGATAGGACAAGGGTCCTGCAGAATGTTAACAACAAAGTCTAGGTGGCAGGCCTGCTTAATCTTCACCGGTAGTTGGAGCTCTTTAAAATTGTATCCTAAGGAATGTACTTTGAGTTTAGCAAGGTGAACATCCCAAGCTGAATAGGGTATTCCTCAATATACTGTAAGGTGTCTGTACACGGTATCCAAAACAGGGTGCTTAAGCAAGGGTTGAAACGATGGGGGACAACCCGCTCACCAACTGAAGAATCCACCAACAAGAGCCTCCCATACCATGACTTCCGACACACTGCTCTCAATCCCACAACCCAAGATGACTGACCTATTGCTCGGGGGAAGAGATGGTGCTGCCGATGAGTTGAGTGGCGTTGAGTCGGGGCCTCTCCGAACAGCAGACAGAGTTAGGCCCTCCGTGGCAGGCTGGAGTCGCTGATTCCCCTCGTGGTAAGCCGCAACCTCTCCCCGACACAGGGAGGTATGCACTCAGCCAGGCCCAGGAAGAAGTGCACCCATCTGGTCTGGCCTGGCTTTTATCTTCTCTGACACTCTGCACTTGGGATGGCTCACTGCCCTGTGAGAAATGTAGTTCTGAGATAGCATTACAACTACTGAGTACCTGCTGGGCAGACTACTAGTCTCACAATCTTCTCTGTCTGTCGCAGGGATATGAAGTCATCTGCTTGGCACCAGGCACTAGAGGAACACAACAGAATGCAACCGTAGTCCACTATTGGCTACTCCCTCCCCCCACTTGAAAGTCTTTGGTCCCTCAAAGACAGAGTACAGCCTGTGAAATCACTTTAAACACTATAATAAGGGGTGAATGATTAATCAATTTCTAAAAACTAGAAAACTACAGTGGCCAACGTTTGGCTTAAAGCTGAATTCTCTGCCAATAAATTATATACAGTATCAGATACAATCATATTATCCTGATCACAGGCCAGTAATACATTATTGGCCCACCCAGCAGTGTCAGGGAGAAGATCAAGGTCTTCCTTTACCAAAGGTTCAATAAATGAGGCAGGTACTTGGGCGGAACCTTGAGCAGTGCTGATAAGTTCCCCAGAGCTTTCTCCAAGAGCTTTATAAGTCAGTCTTTTTGGAGGACAAGTTCTCTGTCTCAATCTTGAATAGATGCTTTCTGGTGGTTTAGGCCTTGACTCTTCCAAACTTCCAGGGACAGTCTCACTCTCTGGTTCATGCTCCAAAGATATAGGAACCTCCGCAGCATCCGGTACCTCTGTAGGTTCACTGAGTTCAACCTTGATCTCTTCATTCCCTTCTACAGGGGTAGCTGTTGGACTGTCGGTTGAAGATGGCTGATGTTGCTAGGGGCCTGAGATACTACAACGTCTTCTTCAACTAGGGGAACCCATAGCTAATCGAGAGTCAGTTCCTCCTCATCACTGTCCCCTTCTGAATCCACAGGCTGGGGATCTTTTTGGGTACTGGGCTCAATGTAGGAGAGCAGGGCATCTCTGAACAGGGAGGTGATATTAAAATAGCCTCAGAGATAGGCCATAAAAGGTTTCAATGTCAAGTCTTCTGTGGGCCAGTCTTCCCTTCTGGATGAATCTGGTACACAGGGAGCCCTGGTAGATGGCTACAGGTGACGTAGGGCTGTGCACGCCACCGATCAGCCAATTTGTGTTTCCCAGGTACTCCCAAATTCCGCAACAGCACCCGGTCCCCAGGCTGTAAGTCTTGAACCCTTACTTTAAGGTCAAAGTTTCTCTTGTTTCTCTGCTCCCTGGCAGGCGATACTTCCTTGACCTTCTCATAAGAGATTTTCAAGTTCTTCTGTAGCCAGTCAACGTAACCTTTGTACGAAGTCTGGGAAGTGTGGTCCAGAGATGTCCCAAATGCTAGGTCCACAGGCAAGTGAGCCTCCCTCCCTAACATTACCAATAAGGAGAATATTCAGTACAGCCATTCACAGTACTATTATAAGCATGGACTACAGCAGCGATATGGTCTCCCCTGTTCTGCTTCTTTTCCAATGGGAAGGTCCTTAGCATGTTTAATAAAGTATGATTGAAATGCTCAGGCTGTGGATCTCCTTGGCACACCACAAGCACTCCTTCTGGGGGCAAATGGACCCAACCTCTGGTATCAGTAAACATAGCATAGGGCCTTCGAGAGAGAGTGTCTGCATCTCTATTTCCTGCCCCTGGTCGATACTTTAAGCTAAACCTCAACTTGGCAGTGGATAGCAAGTAGGTCAACGGATTGTTATCGGTTTTTACCACAAACGTGGCTCCATATAGATAATCCCTCAGCTTGTCCATCACAGCCCATTTGAGGGCCAGGAATTCCAACTTGTGCATGGGGTAATTATTCTCTGGGGGAGTGAGACTGTGACCAACATAAGCCACAGGGCTCAGCTTTCCTTCTGACTCCTGATACAACACTTCTCCCAGTCCATCTCAGCTGGCATCCACATGCAACTCATAGGGCTTCGAAGGATTAGCGTAAGCCAGCACTGGTGCCTCAACAAGGCTCCCCTTTAGGCGTTCAAATGCTCTCTCCTTCTGCATGGTCCACTGCTCCATAATTGATTCACGGGGGCCTTCAGGGACCCTTGATGAAGGTCTTCTTCGAGTCCTCTTCTTTCTGCCTATGCAACAGTTCATTTAATGGATTGGCAATTTGTGCAAAGTGCTTCACAAATCTCCTGTAATAGGAGCAAAACCCAAGAAATGATTGTAATGATAGTAACAGTATTCGGCCGAGGCCAGGAGTTAATGGCTTCCAGCTTTTGGGGATCCGTGGCTATTCCCTCGGCAGAGACTACATGTCCCAAGTAAGTGACTGAGGTTTGGTAAAATTGACACTTCTCTAGCGACAACGTCAACCCTTCAGCATGTAATCTCTGGAAAACCTTTTCAAGTCAGGCTTCATGTTCCTCCAAAGTCTTGCTGAAGATGATAATATCATCCAGGTACACTAACACCTCTATCAGGTTCATGTCACACACAATATTTTTCATCAGTCGATGAAAGGTCGCTGGGGCCCCAGTCAATCCCTGAGGCATACGATCAAATTCAAAGAACCCAAGTGGGCTGATGAATGCTGTCTTCTCCCGGTCCTCTGGGTGCATGGGTATCTGGTAATATTCGCTCTTCGGGTCCAATACACTGAACCACTTGGCTCCCGACAAACACTGTAAGGCATCCTGTATGAGAGGTGTGGTATACTGGTCTGGGAACGGTTCTCCGATTCAACGTTCTGTAATCAATGCATATTCGCAGGGATCCATTCTTCTTGCGCACCACCACAATTGGGGACGCATAGGGACTCCTGGATTCTCTGATTACACCCGACTTTTTTAGCTCCGCCAGATGTTCCCGAAGGTCTTACAAGTCGCACAAGGGAATCCGCCTAGCTCTCTCTCGGAATGGCTTGTTCTCACTCAGCCAGATCCGATGGTGGGCACTCTTGGCCCTTGAAAAATCTTTTTTTCAAAAAAATCTTTTACCATCGGCATAGCTGAGTCTTGATCCTTTCTTTCCATCAGAGAGACAAATTAGAACTCTGAACGGGGTGCTCTCCTCCCTTTCCCACCTGAATCAAGTCGTCTCCAGTCACAGTCCAGTCACTTACCCAATCACCAGCCGGTGTTTCTGGTGAATTGGGTAGCTGGCAGTATTCCTTATGCTAACTGGGATTCTTCCCCCACTTCTCAATAATGCCCTTCTTGGCACAATTTATGGGACCAATTATATTCCACCATCTTCTTCCAGAGGATCTACTTCGACTACCACATAGAGACCTGGTTGGTCCCAAGACAGCTTGACAGTAGCTTTTCGGCAGAGTCGCTCCCCAGGCAGTAATACCCTCTCTTATGAATCCAACTTCCACAGATTTCCTGCTCCTTCCACAGGTGCTCTCCTCTTTGTTTCAGTTGAGGATGGATTGGAGCACCTTCCGCGGCTACTGGCCCGAGTTATCTTCTCACAAGATTTGTATTGGTTCCTACTAGTAGTGTGTTCCTACCTGCCCCAGGGGATCAGAGGCAGACAATCGCCAAGGTCGAACATTTCGGGCTTCTCAGCCAGGGAAGGGTCGAATGTAACTTTAATAGGGATATACCCATCATATGGGCACCTCTGGGTTCCTATGCCCCAGATCTCCAACTCTTCCAGTTTGTTCAATGGGATATGCCATAGATGTTTATCCACTTCCCGACCGCCATATGCAGAATGACGGCCGGGAAGTGGTTCAGTTATCCTGACTGGGCGTCATATGATGTCCTCTGGATAACAAGCCGCCGCGCACCCGGGGGGGGGGGCGTGCATCGCAGCAATCGGTGGTGTGGGGGGTCAGTCTCACCCCCCGCATTACCGATCTCGGTAAAGTGCTTCCATCCGAAGCACTTTACCATGTGATAAGCCATGACCATTCACGGCTGGTCACAGTGTAACACAGGAGAGCCGTTTATCGGCTTTTCCTGTACTCGGGTCTGCAGACCTGAGTAGTGGAGAGCTGATCAGCTGCTCTCCTGATGGGAGGGTTTGTGCTGATGATTTATCAGCACAGCCCCTCCTAGGATCGCCACACTAGACCACCAGGGAGCCTGCCCAGGGCCACCAGCAATGTGCCCACCCAGGACCACCAGGGAGCCAACCAGTGACCACCAGGTAGCTGAGCTGGACCACCAGGGAGACCACCCTAGACCACTCAGTGCCACCTTCAGATGCCACTCTAGACCACCAGGGAATGGGCCCCTTTCAGTACATATGCCCACCAGTGCACCTATCAGTGCATACCAGTGCCACATATCAGTGTCCACCAGTGCCACCTACTAGTGTCCACCTATCAGTGCCCATCAGTGCCACATATCAGTGCCCAGTGCTGCCTATGAGTGCCAACCAGTGCCGTCTATGAGTACCCATCAGTGCTGCTTATCAGTGCCCATCAGTGCTGCATATCAGTGCCCATCAGTGTTGCATATCAGTGCCCGTCAGTGCTGCTTATCAGTGCCGCCTAACAGTGCTCATCATTGCTGCATATAAGTGCCTCATCATCAGTGCCACCTCATCAGTGCCACCTCATCAGTGCCAATGAATACTACCACATCAGTGCCCATCAGTGTAGCCTCATCAATGACCATCAGTGATGGAGAAAATTTACTTATTTACAAAGTTTTGTGACAGAAATAGAGAAATTTTTTTTCTTCAAAATTTTCAGTCTTTTTTGTTTATAGCGCAAAAAATAAAAAACGCAGGGTTGATCAAATACCACCAAAAGAAAGCTCTATTTGTGGGAACAAAATGATAAAAACCCTGTTTGGGTAAAGCATCGCATGACCGCGCAATTGTCATTCAAAGCGCAACAGCACTGAAAGCTGAAAATTGGTCTGGTAGGAAAGTGTTCTAAGTGCATAGTATTGAAGTGGTTATCATAGAAATCCCAGTATAGCAGAGTCAATTGAGCTCTGGTATCCAGTAAATCCCCTCCACTTGTAATGAGATTATTGGGGAGGGCCCTACCAGGTCCCTCGGCAGATCTCTCAGTTGAGACTCAATGGTCTGGGCCCTGATTAGCTTCCTTGGGGACTGGAAGGTTTTCCTGGTCTTGCGATTGGAGAGGTGTGCATTGATTTCTCAGAGCCGTCCCTCCTTCCCTGGGGACCCATTTTTTTTTTTTTTGGAACAGGCAAGAGGTGAGGAGTATTCATGGCTGGCTTCCACTATTGTTTCCTGCTTGTCTTTACAGGTGACTTTGGGGCCTGTTCCTCTTTCTTTGCTTCTTTAGGATAGGAGCGCTGTTTTCCTTTGGGGCACTCAATTAGCTCCTTCACTGAGGCCCCCTGAAGTTTTCCGCCGGCTTCTGGAAAAGCACTTTCTGCAAAGCTTTCAGAACGTCTTCGAGCAACTGTGGACTGATCCCAGCTTGGGGGCATTTAAACTGAAGATGTTCAACTTATCCACATCTGAAATATCTCTTGGCTCTAATCTGAGGGAGTCTATACCCTTCTGCTTGGGACCCTTGTTCCTGCGCTTTCACCTGAGCTTCAATCACTCTCATCAAGGCATGATACATCTGAGTTTGTGCCTGAGCCATTTGGGTCATTAATTCAACTGGGTTTCAATAACTGGTTTCTTTCTATCAACATTGGGTTGTTCCCCTGGCTCGGATTCTGCTTCACTGTCCTCAACTGAGAAGAGCTCGGCCTGGGCGGCCTGAGCGGCCACTTTTTCCCTCCTTGCTCCATTAGTATTCAACTCTCCCCTTCCGTGTCTCTTCTCCTCCAATAAGGCCTCCTCTTCCCATACCCTCCTCATTAGCTCAGGGTACGTAAGGACTATCTCAGTCCTTTTTAGTAGCAGCTTGAGAATAATTGGGGGGTAAGGCGAGCTCCTTGCAACACTCTAGTTGGGCCTGGTCCACATCCTTCGGGTCAATACCCTTTTTGAGAATGATTTGATGCAGCATTCTATCCACTCGGGATATATATTCTGAAAGCTTCTCTCCCCTCTCCTGATGTGTGTGGTTAAACTTGTATAACAGGTCTGCAATTGTTTCCACTCTACACAGCATACAAAGCATCAATATAGTCCATAGGAACCCAAATCTTCTTACCCATTCTAAAGTTCCGAATTACTTCTGCCGCGGGGCATCTAAGACTCTCAATGAGCCATTGTCGCTTCACAGCCTCAAAAACACTTCATTCCTCAATGGCCTGTATGGCCTGGCTCATCCAGGTTTCAAACTCTTCCTCTCCTGTGGGGGGTGGGGGGGGGGGGGGCAGCAGCCCTGAGAAGAAACAAAGTCAGTGATAGCCTTGGCTTGCATCTTCCTCATTTTTCACGAAGCTATCCACCAACATGTTCATGATGGTGTAGAATGAGGCTGGGAGGGTTTCTCAACAGCTTCTCCCCCACTTGTAATGGCGTCACCCGGGCCACTACTTCGTCAGTTAGGAGTACCTCTTCTTCCTGAAAGCGAGGTATCTCTTCCTGCCACTCCATCAACACCCGCAGATTGTCCAGCGTGTAATCAGCTTCCACATCCAAAATATAGGCCCTCTGTTTGGGAACCAGGCCTCTCACCCACTGCTGAATCTCCTTCTCAGTGCATTCGCCCCTGAGATCTCCAAAATGACACTCCGCTCCATTCTGGCTCCTTGGGCCCTTCACTAAACAACCGCTATATCTGAGGCAGTCTCTCTCTCAGGGTGAGGTTCTTGCCTGGGTTGGCCAGAGCCAGGTGAAGAGAATAACCCAGACGAGCCCCCAAATGTAGCACTGCCCCCTAGAGGCTGCCTAGAATTTTGGGTTCCTCTGCATTGCCCTGACCTTGCGAACTCTCCAAACCCCCTGGCATTCTGGGTTCAGACATAGTTGATGGTGCAACTTAACAGACATTAAGACACAGGTTAAGTAATTATTCTTGCTTTTACTTGAACCAACGTTGTGTATATATGTACATATGCATATGAACATGCAGGAGGACGTTCTGAACAACCAAGTCCTGGCTAATCACCCGGCCAATTTCAAATGCAAGCAGAATTCCATTTGACTACTGCTTGTACAAGTAGGAAAGAGTTAATATTGTTAATTTTTATCTAACACAAATCTAATTTTGACATGTTTACTGTATATACCAATGTGTACTGAACTGTTTTGATGCCCTTAGGCACTCTGTACTATGATGATTGAGAATACTCTGTTCTCATATGCTGTGAATAATAATAAAAAAAAAAAAAAAAACTAAATGTAGCACTGCCTTCTAGAGGGCTGCTAAGAATTTCTGCATTGCCCTGACCTTGCGAACTCTCCAAGCCCCCCGGCACTCTGGGTTCAGACATAGTTGATGGTGCAACTTAACAAACACTAAGACACAGGTTAAGTAATTATCCTCAGTTTTACTTGAACCAACATTATATATATATATGTACATATGCGTATGAACATGCAGGAGGAAATTCTGCACAACCTAGTCCTGGCTAATCACTGGGACTCAGAAGAGAAATCCCCCCTGGCTACAGCTTAAAGACAGTTTAATATCTTTAATATTTAATATCAATTTAATATCTTGCTGTGAACAAGGCTACACGCCTAAATGCGTCTGCGTGTGCTGTATTTTTATGGGCATGGAATAAATTTATTGGATATCGTGCTTCAGTGTGCCGGTTCTTTTTGCTGTATCTAATTTGGACTATCGGATGAGGAGGAACATCCTGAACCTGAGCCCCTGACACAGGTGTGCATACTTTTATAATGAACTGAATCTTTTGTGTTCTGGGTTATGAGCGGTGCACCTTTGTAGTTTAATATCCAAGTACAGGATAATCATAATACATATGATGGAATACCAGTGCACTGAGGAAAATTAGGTCAGGGATATTCAAATGGTACCACTCATGGACATGTATTACCAATCTAAAATCTAATCCTATTAACACTATATACCTCCAATAGGGAGAAGTAGAGTTATAGGCAGATAAGACAAGAGCCCTGAAGAATGTTAACAACAAAGTCCAGGTGGCAGGCCTGCTTAATCTTCACCGGTATTTGGAGCTCTTTAAAATTGTATCCTAAGGTGTGTACTTTGAGTTTAGCAAAGTGAACATCCCAAGCTGAACAGGGTATTCCACAATATACTGTAAAGTATGGATGTCTATGTACAGTGTCTTTGTAAAGTGCTTCAGTGTTCCCAGGGGTAAGGTGTCTGTACACAGTGTCCAAAACAGGGTGCTTAACCACTTCTCTTTAGGAGGACGTACTATGACGTCCTGCCTTTGAGAAGTGATATCTGAATGGTGCCTGCAGCTGCAGGCACCATTCAGGTACTGTTTTTTTTTGCAGACGATTCTGCGTCTGATAAAAGTGATCTTAGCGGCGGATTCGCCGCGAGATCACTTTTATCAGCGGCGGGAGAGGTGCCCCCCCCCCTCCCGCCGCTTTCCGGTCATCTCCGCCGCTTACCGGACCCGCCGGCAGCAGCGGAGATGATCCGATGCTCTCCCCCCAGTGTCTGTGAGCCGACTGAGCGGCTGAAGCCGCTCACTCGGCTCCATAACACGGCCGGCGGAAATGACGTCAGAAATGACGTCTTCCCAACGGTCTTAAAGGGCCCGATTTTTTTTTTTTT
>BLSH010283812.1:398016-420074 GCA_018402905.1 Glandirana rugosa
GGCTGAGTCGTGGTGGGCTGAGTAGCCGTCGTGGTAGAGAAGGGGGCTCGTTACTCAGCCAGTAGAACCCAACACTTTAGTTCGCGTCACACAGCCTTCAGTAGCATGTCCTCCGAGAACGACCTAAGTAGTCAACCACTCGTTCGACAGGGGGTAGTAAAGTTGGAAACGAATTGGTGAAGGTATGGCCCGGACAAAAAACCCAAGACACAATGCTGAATTTTTGTCCATAAAAACGATATTTTCATGAATCTTGGGGGTTTGTAATATATATATAAAAAAAAGATTGTGGGATCTCTTATTTTGCCACCAGTAGCGTTTTGAAATATTGACCTAACTTTACTGTTTTCTTATTTTTTAACTAAAAAAAATGAATTTATTCAAAAAAATGCACGCTTGGAAGACCGCTGCGCAAATATGGTGTGACATAAAGTTTTGCGATGACCACCGTTTTATTCTCTAGGGTGTTAGAAAAAAAATATATATATAATGTTTGGGGGTTCTAAGTACTTTTATAGCAAAAATACCTGTTTTTAAGTCGTAACACAGAACCCAAAAAACAGGCCCGGTATGGAAGTGGTTAAGCAAAGGTTGAAATGATGGGGGACAGCTTGCTCACCAACTGATGAATCCAGCAAGAGCCTCCTGTACGATGACTTCCGACACACTGCGCTTGATTTCACAACCCAAGATGACCGACTCATTGCTCGGGGGAAGAGATGGTGCTGCCGATGAGTCGGGTGGTGCTGAGTCGGGGCCTCTTTGAACAGCAGACAGAGTGAGGCCTTCAGAAACAGGCTGGAGTCACTGAGTCCCCTCGTGGTAGGCCGCAACCTCTCCCTCACCCGACACAGGGAGGTATGCACTCAGACAGGCCCAGGAAGAAGAGCGTCCATCCGGTCCGGCCTGGCTTTTATCCTCTCTCCCAGGTGCACTTGGGATGGCTCACTACCCTCTGGGAAATGTAGTTCTGAGATAACATTACAACTACTTAGTACCCGCTGGGTGGACTACGAGTCCCACAATCCTCTCTCATCTGCTTAGCACCCGGCACTAGAGGAACACAACAGAATGCAGAAAACAACGGGGGGTAGTCTGCAGAATAAGCAACTGTAGTCCACTGTTGGCTACCTAAAATAAAATAAAAAATCACTGCAGTGAAACTGGAAAATATATGGTTAATGGACCCCTTACCTGTTCCACGAACACACAAACAAAACACTTGATAGTTTTAAAAACATTTTTTTTTGTGAATAGTTACACCTTTTAACATTTTTTCAATATAAAAACTATTCTTAAGGGTCTTTATGTGTTTGTCTATTCCGTCATTTTTATAAATGCTCTATTAAACTCTAGAGGAAAAGCTCCCTTGATTTGTACACTGGGTTTCCCAGCTCCATTCTGAATAAATCTAATATACAGTCATGGCAGTTGTAGTAGTAGTAGTAGTAGTAAAAGTACATTATAGTAAAAGTAATAATAGTGGAGTGCGGGGGTGAGGGAGGTTGTACCAGTTTACTTTTTATACTGATATTTTTAAAAGTTTTTTGGTTGCATTACTTTCTTTTTTATAATTATTATTAATGGATTATGACCAGTGGCATTAGTGTTAGCAAGAACAAATAAAATAAAATATTTGCTGTGATGTCACATGACAATTTTCTGCATTAATGTGTGAATTTTTACTGCTAATTATGGCTTTCCATGACAAGGAGGTGTCCTTGTAGAAGGGTATACCAAATAATGCATGCATCTGCTTGAAATATGTTTCTGGCACTATAAAGAAAAGAGTTTTGACCTTCTCTAGCCCTGAATTTGAAAGCCAGCATATTTTGTACATTGCAGTAGGCAATGACTTTGAACTGACCTATTTATAGGAGGTTCAATGCAGATCAATGTAAAAGATTCTAAAGAAAATAACATGCTTGTCCATTAACAAAGCTAAAGGATTCCTGTGCATATAGCTTTTATTTTTCAAATAAGATCTATAGTGTGAGGACCTCACGTTATTTGTATTCTTCCTTGTAGTGAGAACCTACTAATAAACAAAGTTGGGAAAGTCTAGGGGAAACAAGTGCAGTTATGATTGTGCTTACATGACGCTTGAAATGAGCCTGCAGAGTATTCTGAACTAGTGCTTTTTTTCGTTCCTCTGGAAGATATAGGAGGAACATGGACATATTTTTTCCAAATAAGTGTTAAAAAGTTTAATCAACGGAATAAAGAAAGAAATGGATGAAGCTACCAAAAAGGATAGTAATGTTAACAAACATACAGTATGGTAACTTAGAAGGTGTAGAAGCAATTTACCTGCCTTGGTGGTCACACAACTTTGTTTATAAACAAAGGTTAACTCTATGGTTGGTGCTAGGTTTAGGGTTATGATTAGGTTAGTATTAGGCTTAGCATTATGATTACCATTACCATAAAGATTGGTGTTTTTTGGCACAAAAAGTCCATGGTAGTTTAAAAGAGACTTCCTTATTTTTAAGAGTCACTTAAAGCTGGTTGCATCCCTAAAAACACCAAAACTACCTTTATTTTGCCTTCTTCATTAACTCCAATGCCATAAGCGGGATAGTAAAATGTTGCTGAAAAGTACTAATTTTTGCCAAAATTTCAGCAAAGAAGAAACTAATTTTGCTCACTCCTATTCTTTAGAGAATATCAAATTTGAGTATTTAGAACTAAATAAGGTCAGGCGCTTCTATAGATCCAGAGGAGTGCAAACACCCAAGTGACAACTCTACTACAGTATAATTAGGACCTAGATCTTAGTGTGTCGGACTTCACTCATTTTTTACAGAGAGTCAGGGTTGTATTTACCATAATATGACAAGATTAAGGTGGGTATGGCGCTGCTCTGTTATGATCCAATTAGTTTGAAACTTCACTCATATAATTTCCAGGATGCTGGTAAGTATTAAATAATTTGGGTGCTATATAAAACTATTAGAGATCATTTTCTTATGCTGTTACCATTAAAGAGTAGGCAGTATAAAGGTTGAAATATGTGAATCAAGATTAAAATTTATCTATGAAAATGGATTCTATTTGTGTAAAAATTGATGTGTTAATGGTGCGGACAAATTAATATAATATAAACCATAAGCTTAATCCATATTGATTAAAAGTGACGGATGCATGAAAACAACAAATTATGTGCAAAGCAATTTAAGTGCAAAAGCTAGAAATGTATATGGAATAATTACCTCTGATTAGCAATTCATATAAAGTGCAAAAAGTGCCAAGGGAAAGTGCTGTAATTAATTCTCGGAACGTTTTCACAATGTGCAACAAACAGTCTCAAAGTGCTTCAGATTGAAAGTGACAGATGCATGAAAAACAAATTATGTGCAAAACAATTTAAGTACAAAAAAGCTGGAAATGTATATGGATTCATTTCCTCTAGTTAGCAATTCATATAAATTGCAAAAGTGCCAAGGGAAAATGTTGGAATTAATTCTCGGAACGTTTTCTCAATGTGCAACAAACAGTCTCAAAGTGCTTCATTCAACATCAAAAGAGTTCTATTTCATCCCAGAAAATGGTAGCACTCTCTCAATTGAGCGTGTAGTATATCTCCACCGTGACATTAACCTCCACTCCACACTGTGTGATAAGTGTTCCCCTCTAAGCACTGCAAACGTGAGGCCACTCACCAGAGAGCGTCCCCCACTGAAGGGGTGCACGCTTAGTAGAATTACAGCCCCTGCTGTGCTTCATCCCCAGAAAGCGCTCCCCTCTGGAGGGGTCCACACTTGGTAGGGTTAAGGAAAGGCTGCTGTACCTCACCACCTCCGCTTAGTCCAACCATAAAAAGAAAGACAATATCTTGCGCAATATTGTTGGTCCAGGTTTAATACTCAAAAAATTATATAACACTCACATGTCTGCATGAAAAACCGAGCTGTAACATCTAGCAGGATGTCCGCCGTGCCCTTTGCGTTCCACTGCCCGTGACTGGAAATGACGTGTGACGTATAAGCCCCGCCCTACGCGTTTCTTCATAGGACATCTACTGGAGTGCTCCAGTTCTATTGGCTCTTTACACTGATCGGAGCTGGGCTTTGTCCGAGGGACAAGCCTCAGCCCTGATTGCTGTGCTGTACGCCCACGTGGAGGTCGGTAGTTACCGGCTGTGATTGGACACAGCCGGTCACATGGTAAAGAGACAATTTTATTGGCTCTTTACCCCGATCGGGGGGGACACGACCCCCAGGCACACGATTGATCTGCGATCGCCACTCTGCAGGCCCCCAGGGGGCCGCAGTAGCGGTGAGAGGTGCCTGACGTCATATGATGTCGGCCCGGATCGACGAGCGGTTCCTGCTGGCGTCATTTTAATATGACTCGGTAAGGAACTGGTTAATAATATTTAGTTTGGGTGAATATTTCCAAGTATATGGTAGTTTGCTAGCATTGAGATTATTTTTTTGCTATTGGTTGGGGTCAGTAATTGTTTCACATTAAAGTATAACTAAAGGCAAAAGTATAAACTAAAGGCAGTTTTGGATGGAGTGGAAGTGGATTAGAACACCTGTCTGTTTTTATTGCTGTCTGTATACCCGTTAGGGAAATTTACCCTCTTTATTTGTCTTGTTTACCATTATCATTGAAAGTGAAAGGAAAAGATTGTAAGCTCTAATGATCAGGGCCCTCTTATTCCTCCTGCATTGAATTGAATTGTATTGTAATTGCACTGTCTACCCTAATGTTGTAAAGCGTTGCGCAAACTGTCGGCGCTATATAAATCCTATATAATAAGAATAATAATGAGTAAGGTGAGTATTTCTCCTTATCTGTGCACCCATAGACTAATACAATGTTAACTCTTGCAGTATGAGAATCGCTTTTGTCACATTTTTGGAGTTCAGCTTTAAAATTTCACTCTCTTGAAGTGCTGGATCTGGGTGTGTCAGATAGCATGCCCCTTCCTGGACACGGTGGTCCTGCATGTTGATCCCTATGTCATTACTATGTTCTGTAGTGGTGTACAGGTTGGCAGGAGTAACCACAGATCCCAGTGGAGACCAGCTTTCTAGCATACCCAGAAATGTCAAGATTCGCCATGGCTTTATCCACAGACCCACCCTGTTGTGATACAAGTATTTCAATCTCAAGATATCAGCAGTGTCCGGAGCATAGTTGCAATGCACTGCCCACCAACCTTTATAGAGAGCTGATAGGTTATCCCCCCCCCCCGGTAACAGGGATGCTTTAAAAAAATAACATTCGTTTTTAAAAACATCCCAATGAACACCGCTAGAGTAGGTATCCAATTGAAAATAGACATGAAACACAAATACCTATTCTTCCCTGTCTATGAAACACAACAATACATCAATATAGCAAGTTTTTTTTAAGGGTTGTAGGAGTTAAAAGGAAACCTTAGTCTTAATGACAGTATTTATAGAGGAGACACGATTGCCGTCAAAACCAATATTGTGTGCTGTCAATGTGAGTCAATTCTTTTGGTTTCATGACCCTCTGAACCTGGTAATATATAAATTAGTCTTTCTTACTCCCAAAGCCATGAACTGCCCTCTCCATAAGTCTGTGTAATTGACAGGAGCTCAAAGACAACTGGCATTACCAGCATTCCTGTAACAAACAAAAAGAACCAGTTTTCAGTTGGGGCATCTGTAATAGTTTGAATCCTCAGTTTTGAATTGTTATAGCAGTTCACCTTTTCCTTTGAGGGGAGGGAGAGGGAGTTACTTGAATTTTGATTATTAATTATTTTCTCCCTCTGTAAGAGCAGAAGAGTCTAGCTGTAAGGCAATCCTAGCCCCTGCTTGAGCACAGTGCTGATAACAAATACTAAAAAACTGTCATATGGCAAAAATACTGTCAGGATTTCAAGAAAGAAAATGAAAGGCTTTGTTGATTGACAGTTTTATCTTCTCCAGCAGTTCAGCATTGTGTCAGTTATCAGCCTTAGGCTGTGGCAGCAGATAGGTGAGTCTCCTTGGGGGTCATATAGGCTGACAATGGGCTGATATTGCTGCCCTGGCAGGTTCATAATAAATAAAGAGAGAAATATATAGAAAACCACTATGACTTTGTTTTAATGAAATTCTCTTCTACGCTCTGTATATGACGTATTGTAAAACATAACTTTTACGGCTTCCTTGGTTTGTTCGTATGGTACACATCTCACAAACCTGAGCAATTCAGACTGAGAGTTGGTTTTGCCACTACTATGGGTCTAAGCGATTTGTCCAGGAGAATCTTTTTTTAAACCATAATGCACTGCATGCACTTTGAACTAAGGCCAGCAGCCTTAGAGGGACCAAAATAGGAATTTTAAATAAACCGTATCCTCACAATAAAATGCACAAAGAAGCCATAGTGTCAGTGAAGTCAGAGTTGTATAAAAGTATAAAAGAAAGTTTGTTCTGCCCCCACAATGTGTTTGAATTGCAAAGTTCTGGCAGACAGCGAACAAGTTCTCACTAAAGACTGATGCCGAAGGGTTAACAGTTGTAATCTTTACTGAGATTAGATTTGTGTTCAAGTTTCAATTTCAGTTCTTTAAGTTATAATTTTAAATTATTTGTAAAACTGTAAAGCACAATTATAAAAGTATACATCAGCATTTAACATTACAGTGCAATGCAAATAAGTGTCAGGCATGCTACATTACTATGAGGCATTAGCTAACATACCATGTGGCTTAGCTGAAAGAAATCCTTGACAGAAAAGTACTACCAAATACACATATAAAAGGTAGCTGAATTAGTAGAACACATACTACTTGAAAACGATTGACAGCCTACTTACAGACTTATGCTTCCAAGACCTGTGATTGAGAGGCAGTGGATCTTCTAACACCATGTATCCTTCTCTGCAAGAGGTATCAAGCAAATAGCTGCTGAACAGGAAGAGGGAGTAATACACTACATTTCCTGCCAGCAATGGATGCCAATTTAAAGCAATAGTACGATAAGTTAACATACTGTATGGTGACCAGAACACTCCCCTCCTGGCATAATAAACATTATGCCACTATGTTTTTTTTTTAAGAAGTAAACCAACTTCAGAGATAGGTCTAAGGTATACCTTAGGGGTGCCCTGTCTCATGACCTTAACTTGGACCTTTCTAACTTTACTGTCATTACTAGGTACAGTCTCAACAATGAGTCCAACTGGCCATTCATTTCTGTGAACCTAAACGTCTTTTAGTAAAACAACATCTCCGACTTGCAGGTTAGGCTTGTCAACTTCCCTTCTTTTGCGTGACTGGAGTGTCACCAGGTACTCTTGTTTCCATCTTATCCAGAAGATGTCTGCAAGACTCTGAACTTGTTCCATTGCTTGGTGTATAGATCTTTGAGACCAAAGTCTCCTGTTGGAGCTGACACTGTTTCAATCTTCTGAGTCAAAAGCATTGCAGGTGTCAAGACTGCTGGCATTTTTGGATCTGTTGACACTGGAAATAAAGGTCGAGCGTTCATGATAACCATTACTTCTTTGTCAATATCTGGTTCTAGAGGTTCAAAGGTCTCTAACTGAGTAGTCTCTTTGGTTTCTCATCTGGTCAACAAAGATGGACCTGAGAACCAGTTAGTGTGCTTGCGGACAGTCGCTAGTATAGGTCTAGTCCTGTGATCGGCTGGATTTTTATCTGTATTGATGTAGTGCCACTGTTCTGGGCAAGTGGACTTTCTGATGCATGTCACTCTGTTTGACATGTACATGTAGAATCGTCTCGAAGCATTGTGGATATATCCTAACACAATATTGCTGTCCGTGTAAAACTTCACTTCATGGATTTCAATGTCTAGTTCAGAAATGATCAAGTCTGCCATTTCCACTGCTACAACAGTAGCACAAAGCTCTAAGCGTGGAACAGTGTGAGCTGGACGTGGGGCTAGTTGGACTTTCCCACGATAAACCCAACATAACTTTGTCCTTCAAAGTCCACTACTCTAAGGTATGCTAAAGCTGCTATAGCCATAGTGGATGCATCTGAGAATACACACAATTCTCTTTGCTTTGTGGCAGACAAAGTAACAGGAGCATACGACTGTTGTTCAAGCTCTATCAATGAGTCCCTCCACAACTTCCGCTGTATTTCTTTCTCTTTAGGGAGAGGTGTGTCCCATTCACTTTGCTCATGTTCAATAGCAATTTCTCTCATAAGAGCCTTACCTTGCATGATGATGGGGGTTACAAACCCTAGGGGGTCATAAAGACTGTTGATCGTGGACAAGACACCACTTCTTGTAAGCGGCTTCTCTTCTCTGGATACTTTAAATGTGAAGCTGTCGGTTTTCAGATTGCAACTGAGCCCTAGACTTCTTTGAAGAGGCAGTGAATCTGTTCCTAGATCCAAGTCTTTGAGGTCTTTGGCACGGTCCTCTGAGGGAAATGCTTCCATGACTTTGCTACTGTTGGAAGCTATCTCGTGCACCCTTCCGTTAGATTCTGCTAACATCTCTCTTGTTCTTTTCAGAATGTCAATAGCTTCTTCATTACTGATGAAAGAAGCAAGTCCATCATCCACATAAAAATTTCTCATGACAAACTGTTGGGCATCTGTGCAATGTTCTTCTTTACCCTCCTGAGCTGCTCATCTCAGGTTGTAGACAGCTTCAGTTGGAGAGGGGCTATTCCAGAACATGTGTACCTTCACCCTGTATTCTGTGACATCTCTGTTAAAGTCATTCTCTTCATACCACAGGAACCTCAGGTAGTCTCTGTGATCTTGGCAGACAAGGAAACAGTAGTACATTTGTTGTACATCTGCTGTTACTGCAACAAGTTCTTTTCGGAATCTAATGAGACCTCCAAGGAGTGTATTATACAGGTCGGGTCCACTGAGGAGGACATCGTTCAGGGCAGGGATATGCAATTAGCAGACCTCCAGCTGTTGCAAAACTACAAGTCCCATCATGCCTCTGCCTCTGGGTGTCATGCTTGTGGCAGAGTCACAGTCTTGCTATGCCTCATGGGACTTGTAGTTCTGCAACATCTGGTTGTCCACTAATTGCATATCCCTGGTTTAGGGAGATGCCTTCATGCTTTGCACTGGAGTCAAATACCACTCGTATCTGTCCTGGTTTCTAAGGATGATACACTCCAAATATTGGTAAGTACCAACATTCTTGTTTTTCTTCCAATGGTGGTGCTCTTTCAGCTTCACTATCAAAGATCTTCTGCATGAAATCATGGAAATGTTCTTTCATATCTGGCTTTCTGTCCAGAGTGTGTCGTAATGAAGTGAGGCGCTTCACTGCTTGTCCTTTGTTGTTAGGAAGGTGATGTCAGGGTGAACGGAAAGGTAGTGGAGCTACCCAGCAGTTTGATTCATCCCCGAGGACTTCTCTGTTCATGATCTCAAGGAAGAGGCCATCTTCAACAGATGGTGCTGGTTTGTCATCATTTCATGTTCTTTCAAACACTTTGCATCCTAGCTCATCTGTATATTCAGCTGAGGCTATAGCCTCCATGCAGCTCTGAACTCTTTGCTGTTGCATTGGGTTGACCAATCTCTCTTTAATCTGTATCCTGTTGGTACAGGGGCTAAGACGTGATGTGCGGCCATTCTGCAACATGTTTGTTTTGTTTTCAATTTTTTTATTAAGTTTACAAGTCAGATGTAGTAACAGCATCATAAAGAACAGGATATACAGGATCAGCCCATAACCGGGTCATATAGAGGAAAAATCCATAGCTACAGAAAGAGTCATCAAAGCACGTTATAGCAATCAACAGGATGGACTCCTGACATTGAAGGCAAACTTGTGCCAGTGCGCATGAGTCCGCCTACCCCCCCCAGCCCCCCAAATGGGAACAAGCTGTGGCGGGGGAATAGGCGGACCCCACAAACCCACCAACCGTACAAATATTGTAAGCAGAAAAATGCCATGGATACTCATGAGGAGAAATATGCCAACCCAAGTAAGCTTGACGATATCCTGAGATAAGACTAACCTAAAGGTCCTTCAGTCCACCCGCTCAGAACGCAGGGGAGGGAAAGATCGGATAACAGAAGAACGAATTAGAGAAGGAATAAGGAAAGAAGAAGTAAAACAGAATAAACATATATGTTGCCCAGGGTTCCCAAATAGCTTTAAATTTTGTGTTGGAATCAGTGATAATACTGGCTAATTTTTCTTGCTCCATTATCCAAGAGATTTTCCGGCGGGCCCCCTCAAAGGAAACTTTGAGTTGTTTCCAAGCCTTAGCTATTGTAAATTTAGCTCCTAGGAGGATGAAGTGTATTAATTTATGGGAATGTTTTGGGACTTTGGGGAGATCAGCATTCAATAGGGCTATAGTTGGAGACCTGGGGAGGTGGCATTCTGTGACCAGAAAAATCAGGTAGAAGATCCTCTTCCAAAAGGACCTTATCCTGGGGCAGCACCACCAAATATGGAGTGGGCTCCCCACCAGCTGACAATTTCTGAAACAGAGGGGGTTTGCTGAAGGGAAGAAAGTAGCCAATTTAGAGGGAGTAAAGTACCATCTGGTGAGGACCTTGAGGCTGGCTTCAATTAAGGCCACGTTCAGGATGCCTTTGAAAGCTCTAGAGCAATAGGTCTGCCATCTCTCCAAACTCCAGTCTAGCTGAAGGTCCTCCTCCCAGGCCCTCATGTAGCTAGCTTTGGAGGAAGGTAGGGAAAGTGACTGGTAGATAACTGAAATGCCGCCCTTCTGGTCCCTGGCTTGTCCGCACCATTGTTCGTATGGGGTAATCGAAGGAGGAAGGGGTTTGTTATGCCAGCAGGAGAGAAGGAAGTGATGGATTTGTCTGAAACGGAAGCGTTCAGACTCAGGCATTTCTAGCTTTGCGATGCAATGGCTCATTGTAATGGGGCCTGACGAATTAAAAAAAGTGTCCGATCCGGTACATCCCTTTATCCAGCCACCATCTGAAAGCAGAAATGTTGAGACCTGGGAGAAGCTTGGTTATGAAACATGTGAGCAAGGGGTTTCATCTCATACAGTAAGGAAAGGGATGTTCTCAGATTGTCCCAGAGAGCAAGGGATTGCGATAGGATCGGGACTAAAATTGGAGGCCTGTTCTAAGGGGGCATCCACAAAAGGAAGTCTAACGTGAAAGAGGGAACTGCCTGCCTCTCTATCTGAATCCAGTCAGGTTTTTCATATTTCGAGTACACTACAGAACGTTGGGTCATTTTAGCTGCTTGATAGTACCACTGAAACCTCGGGAGCCCTAGTCCCCCTTTAGTCCTGTGTTGATAAAGCATTCTTTGGGGGAGTCTATGACCTGATCCTTGCCAGATAAATTTGAGGACCTTCTGTTGAAACTTACGTAAGTGATCTTGTCTCACCAAGATAGGTAGAGATCTGAAGAGGTATAAGAGCCCAGGGAGTAAAGTAATTTTGACAGAGTTAATTCTACCTAGCAAGGACAGTCCAGCTCCAGACCATCCCTTTAAAGCATCCTCAAGTTTCTTATAGATGGAAGGGAGATTGAGTGAATAGAGGAGGTCTGTTCTATGGGTTAGGTTGATTCCTAAGTATTTGATATGAGAGTCATTCCATTGGAATTTGAATGTCTCCTTGAGTTTCGCAACCAAATCAGGTTCCAAAGAAACGTTAAGGGCTTGTGATTTAGTAAAATTAATCTTTAGACCCGAGCAGGTTGTGAAGTCATCCAGGAGTTTGAATAGATTGGGAAGGGTGGTTAGTGGGGCGGTGATGAAGAGGAGAATGTCATCAGCGAATAGGCCACATTTATGGGACTGGGGGCCATAAGATACTCCCTTGATATTTGGGTTGTGACGTATTGCTATCGCTAGTGATTCTATAGCAATAGCAAATAATAAAGACGACAGTGGGCATCCCTGTCTCGTACCTCTTGCTATGCTGACCGGGCTCGAAAGTTGGCCCCTAAGGCGAATGACTGCTTTCGGAGTGGAGTAGAGGTCATGTAAAGTGTTTCTAAATCTATTGCCAAAACCCCAATGTTCTAGGACTGTGAAGATATATGACCAGGAGACCGAGTCAAAGGCTTTTTGCAAGTCTAGTGATAAGAGCATGGGACAAAAATTGATAACAATGTATATTAAATCTCAAAATTATAAGGTGATTGAAAAGGACACAGCATAGACAAAGTCCAATCAACCAGAAAGTCCGTGGGTATATAGTCCTGGATATCAGCCAGAAAACCACCTCTTCTAAAAAATCCTTAGGTGCCTTAGTGGTGAGATTCAATATGATGCCACAGACAGACCGTGCAAACCACCACCACACACAGAGGCTTACCAGATGGACATAGGAGAAACACCCATAAATAGACTCCACAGGGGATGCTGGTGTTATCAAACGAGTCTCCTCCACGAACTCTTCCTACACCCCTCGTTCGTCAAATAGGCACAGATGGGATTGCGCAATCACAAGCCGGCAAATATTCGATACAGGAAAAGTAAACATGCGGTGACGTCAGCGCGCCCTCCCTGACGTCTGACGTCACCGCATGTTTACTTTTCCTGTATAGAATATTTGCCGGCTTGTGATTGCGTAATCTCATTGTGAAAGTTGTGAGTACAATTCTTTTATTGGTCTAATTAAAAGTATCAACAGTATTACGCTATGTGAGTTCTGTTATTTCATGGGGATATCATCCGGTACATCTGTGCCTATTTGATGAACGAGGGGTGTAGGAAGAGTTTGTGGAGCAGACTCGTTTGATAACACCAGCATCCCCTGTGGGGTCTATTTATGGGCTTTTCTCCTATGTCCATCTGGTAAGCCTCTGTGTGTGGTAGTGGTTTGCACGGTCTGTCTGTGGCATCATATTGAATCTCACCACTAAGGCACCTAAGGATTTTTTTCAAGAGGTGGTTTTCTGGCTGATATCCAGGACTATATACCCACGGACTTTCTGGTGGATTGGACTTTGTCTATGCTGTGTCCTTTTCAATCACCTTATAATTTTGAGATTTAATACACATTGTTATCAATTTTTGTCCTTTGTTTCATATTATAGCGCAGCTTATTCCAGCTATCCAGTGTATATATTAATTGTGCATATCAAGCTGCTGCTTTTTACTGAGACTTTAGCACGGTATACTGTCCCCTTTTAGAAAAAGTGATAAGAGCATAGCTCTTTGTTTGGGGCCCTTGTCCCAATTAAAGTTGAGTAAAGAAACTAAATCGATTGCCCTCCTAATTTGGTCTGGGCCTTGTCTACCTGGGATAAATCCTACCTGGTCCTTGTGCACATACAGGTGTATGAATGAAGCTAGGCAATTCGCAAGTACCTTTGTGAGAATCTTAAGGTCGTTATTTATCTGGATTTTTATCGCGTTTGGGTATGACTGTTATGAAGGCTGTGTTAAGATGGGGATCCAGAGGGGTGCCATTGGCTTTGTAGTTGAAGAATTTTGTTAAGAAGGGGGCTAAGGTGTTGGCAAATGTTTTATCGTATGGGGCCGACAAGCCGTCTGGGCCTAGAGCCGAGCCTGTTTTAAGGTTCTTGATTACCTCAAGGATTTCTTCCTCAGTTATGGGTTCCTCCATCATATTCCTGTGGTTAGTGGAGAGAGAGGGTAGGGGCAAATCCCTCAAGAAGCCACTAGTCGTTTGATCACTAACCTTCTTATCTGTGCTATATAAATCAGAGTAGAAACTTTGAAAGGCTTTTAGGATTTTGTGGGGGTCGGCGGTGGGGGGGGGGTCCATCATCAACCCTGATCTTCGGGATGGGTAGGTTTTTTGTCTTTCTGGGAATAAAATTTTGCATAGTTCCAACGAATGTGTTTTTCGGTGGAGGCAGAAAGAGCTAGATTCAGGGCCAGTCAGGCAGCATCCAACTTGGCGAGAGAGCTGGGGGATGGGTGTTGCTTATGCTGTAATTTGAGAGAGGAAAAAGACTGTTCAAGTCGAAGGATATCAGATTGATGAGCTTTCTTATTTTGTGAGGCTATCTGAATGAATTTACCTCTGATGGTAGCCTTATGGGCTGCCCAGAGAGTTTCTGGAGAGACCTCTTGGCCTCCGTTTAGGCTGAAATATTCTGTAATTGCATTGTCTATCTCTTTCACTCTAACGGGGTCATGGAGGATTGTCTCATTCAACTGCCATTGGCGGGAAGGATTATATGATAGAAGTTTTGTGAGAGATAGAATGGCCAGTGCATGGTCTGAACATACTGTATCTCTGATGACAGCTTATTTAGATACATGGATTATAGATGTGGAGGTTAGAATGTGATCAATCCTAGCGTAGGATTGATGAGGGTAGGAGAAATGAGTATTAAGTCTCGCTTGGAGGGGTTTAGTTCCCTCCAGATATCGACTAGATTGTGTGAATGAATGAGTTTTGCAATTTTGAGGCTAGAATTAGTTGGGTGGGTCAGTTGAGCTCCCTGGGGTCTGGATTTATCTAATTGCTGGTCAAAGGCAGTGTTTGAGGCCCCACCACATATAACCAAGCCTTACAACAGGGGATTAAGTGTTTTAAACAGTGTTTGAAAGAAACGGGTTTGACCCTTATTGGGGGCATAATAAGAAACCAGGGAGTAGAGTTGGTCATTCAGTGTACCCTTAACTAGAATGAACCTCCCCTCCGGGTCTTTATAAACTGAGTGGCATGTAAAGCTGCAGTGTTTTGAGAGAAGTATTGCTACTCCCTTGGTCTTGTCTTGTCCGTTGGCAATGTGAAATGTATGGAAGTGGGGGTGCAGGTATTTAGGGTTGTACCGGATTGGGAAATGGGTCTCCTGAATCATTACTATATCTAATTTTAGTCTTTTGTATTCCTCGAAGATTTTTCTCCTTTTAATGGGGGAATTTAGACCCTGGGCATTATGTGATGCACTTTTGAAAAGAGAGGGTGTGGTGTGGTTAGCCAT
Source organism: Glandirana rugosa (assembly GCA_018402905.1). NCBI lineage: Eukaryota > Metazoa > Chordata > Amphibia > Anura > Ranidae > Glandirana > Glandirana rugosa. The sequence goes on from BLSH010283812.1 coordinate 412,850, forward strand.
GAGGAGAGGAAGGGGATCTGGTATCAAAAGATAAGTCACTTACCCATACATGGAGCTTTCTGGGAGAACGTCTCGAGACTCCTGGAGAAAAACGCATCAGGGATCCAGAGGAATATTGGGCGTCCTTTCCCTGATTGACTGGAGGGGAGAGAAAGATAAAAGAGATAGAAGGAAAAAAGAACATAAATAACAAACAAGACGGTCTTCTGGGAGACCCTTTAGGGCAAGAAGGGGGGGAACCCCCCCGTACCCCAAAAAGAGGTCGTCCACCCCCCAAGTGAGGGGCGGACGTCTTATCCCACGATGGCGGACTAACCGCGATCAAGGGGTAATAAGAGGGTGTGCATGGGGAACCAGGCCAAGACCAGGCAGCACTAAATAAACAGAGTCCAAGATGATTCACAGCATCAGGCAAATGTAGTACACATAATAAAATTCGGGAAGATTTTCTTCTCTGGACTGTATGTAATGGGAGCAGAGCAGTCTGTTGCAAATGAAGGCTCACGTAAGGGACTCTAGATAACTAACTAGTTAAGTTCCAGTTATTTTGGGGGACATAGCGCAGGGAGCTTGACCAGGCCCAGACTGCTCTAGGGTCAGAGCTCCCCGTGAGCCCCCTGAAAAACTATGAACAAAGGCCAACTGGGCGCAATAGTAGTAAAAGTTTTTGACAATTGAAGAAAGGTAGGGGTCATGAGCCCCCTCCAACAAAGAGCAAACCGCTTAGAGCGGGCCACCGAAGTGGTATGAATAAGAGCCTGAAAGCGGGTCAGTTCAGGTTAGGGGGGTATATTGTCCTTTGATCGTTTGGATTTAGACTTGCTCCAGAGGGGAGTGATGGGACTTGCTGGCGGAGGATGTTTCGTTGATCCTAAGGCCACACTGGAACAGTCAATGGGTGCTTCTTGGGAAATTAGCTTTAGGTCAAGGAGAATCCTTTTGCCTTCCGGGAGTGAGGAGAAGGAGGTAGTTTTACCTTTCCACAGGAACTTCACTGCAAAGGGGAAAGCCCACCAGTACTTGATATTCTTGGCTGTAAGGATAGAGAGGAGAGGCTTGAGTGATCTCCTCTTTTGAATGGTGGAAGGGGCTAGGTCAGTGAAGATCTGAATCTGATGACCTTGACAGGAAACCTGGGATTTGTTGCGAGCCAAGCGCATGATTTCCTCCTTCATAGCATAGAAGTGGGGTTTAACAATGATGTCCCAGGGGGAGCCATCCTTCCTAGGGGGCCCCAGGGCTCTATGGGCTCTGTCCAGTTCCAGGACAGTTGTTGGGGGGCTTCTGGAATGAGGTTTTTCATTAGGTCTTGGATGGCAGAGTGGACATCAGTGACGGACTCTGGCAGGCCTCTAACTCTAAAATTGAGTCTCCTGGACCTATTCTCCATATCTTCAATTTTAGTGAGGGCAGTGTCCAGTTCTTGCAGGACCCTGATGTGGTCCGAATTCTGGTTGGTTCTTGCTACGGTCACATCCAATTTCTGCTCAATTGTCTCCATTCTGGCCCCTAGGTTTTGAAAGTCCCCTTTAATCTCCCAAGTAATCTTAGCGGCTGTGTTTGAGAGCCCCCTTTCTAGCAGGTCTGAGATTCTAAGGAATAGGTCAGCTGAATGAAGGGGGGACTCCATGTCAGGGGAGCTATTTGCAGGGCTCACTGTCTGTGAGTTTTGCCCAGGTCCCAGGGGAGTGGAGGCCTTGTCTTCCATAGCGTGCCTCAGGAGAGATTCAGTTGAGGCAGGGGAAGGAGATAGAGGCAGCTGGGGCTGACCATGGGTCTCAGGAGAGAAGAGCAGAGTCAGAGGAGAGAGTACCTGCCTGAAGACTGTGTGTTTTGTACCGTTGGAAACATGCGGCTGGGCCGCGGCGGCCATCTTGGTGCACCCAGCTCCGGCCTGTGGCAGAAACTGCGGCTCTAGGCTTCTTCTGGCCGACGTGCCAGACATCCGGGGGTGTGCGGTGGTGAGTCCGGAGGACGAGGGACCCGAATCCAGGGAAGCCTGCCTGCTGTGTTGAGCTGAATAGCTGCTGGGGGATGGACCTGGTGTGGAGCTCCTGGCTTATGCGGCCATCACGGAACCTCCGCACATGCACACCCAACATGTTTGTTTTGAAGACATTCACCTTTGCTGGCTTGTGAGCTCCATCCAGACATACATCACCAATGATGACCCATCCAAGGTCAAGACATTTAGCAAATGGTGCATTGTGTGGCCCATTGTACTGCTCCCTGACCTTGCACTCTCAGTATGTCTCTTCCTAGTAGAAGGATAATTGCAGCGTTTGGGTTAGGTGCTAGAATCTTGTCTGTTATTTGCATTAGATGAGGGTAGTGACATGCAATTTCAGGTGTGGGGATCTCTGATCTATCATCTGGTATCATATCACATTCTATAAGAGTGGGGAGATTCAGCTGTGGTTGCCCATCTAATGACTCAATGATGTAGTTGCTTGCTATCCTCCCTGCTGTCTCCATAACTCCTGAACATGTCTAAAAGTAAAGGGAGCTGAACTTCCTGTGTCACTGAAGAGGTCAAAGAATTCTGTTTTTGCCAGAGATCTGTTACTTTGCTCGTCTAAGCCTGCATACATTCTGATTGCCCTCTCTCTGAGGCCTGCAGGATACACCTTGACTAAATGTATCTTGAAGCATGATCTAGAGCTAAATGTCTCTGTGCAGATCTCAGTGCACTTTGAGGTGACTGCTGGTGTTGCACTCTATTTTTGCTCCCCACCATGATCTTCTTGGGTTGTAGGATTCTCTATTCTCCATGGTGCTGGTCCTGGGTGCAGCGCAGACAAATACTTGTCATTATTGCATTCTTTGCATCGTATTGCTTTCACACAGTCTTTTGCAAGATGTTGAGTTGAACCCCAGCATCTGAAACAAATGCCCCTGTCTTTAAGATAAGACTTGTCCTCCTCTATTGTCTTACTTCTGAAACTGCAACATTTTCTAAGTGGAAGAGGCTTGTTATGTAGCGGACACTGCTTGTCTGGATCATCAATTTTCATTCCTGAGCTTTTATCCTGGTTGGCTTCAGACTTAGATGGCACTTCTGCCTTCCATACAGACACTGTTGCTCTGCGTTCTTTATTGTGCGCTGATAGTTGTTTCTCTGTCTTTATAGAGCTTGAGCCTCCTTTGTTCAAAAAGGCGAAGCTTGGGTCATTGCGCATTTTTGCTTGATTCACAATGAACTTTGCGAGGAAGGAGAAAGGTGGAAATGCTACCCAATGATCTTCCTTGTATTTTGATGCTTGTGTGAGCCATCTTTCTTGTAAGTTGTAAGGAAGCTTCTTAATTATCGGGGTGTCTCCATGTGCTGTATCCAAATATGAGAGACCTGGCAGGTATCCACCAGCTTTCGCTGCATCCAGCTCTAAAAGTATGTCTCCTAGCTCTCTCAGCTTCTGATTGTCTTTGTTATTTTTGGATAATTTTCAATTTTCTTAAGAAGTGCATCTTCAATTACTTCAGGTGACCCATAGCAGTCTTCCAATCTCTGCCATACCAGTGTAAGCCCTGCTGTAGCATCATGAACATGTACTGACCTGATTTTTTTGGCTTGCTCAGAAGACTCTGGTCTGAGCCATTTGGAGAGTGGGTCAAGCTTCTCTCTGTCTGTCAGATTTAAGTCTTGGGTGCTGCTTAGAAAAGATGATTTCCAGGCCCAATAGTTTTCTGGATGGTCGTCAAACTTCAAGAGACCAGAGCTCACCATTTCATGGCATATCAAGTATTTTGTCACATCTGTGGCTCCTGCTGCCTCAGGTGAGCATTTTCTGGGAACAAACACAGGGCATGTTTGTGGCTAATAAGACAGCGGGGGTGCTCGGTTAAGTCCACTCTGGTTGTGTGGTTGTTCTCCCTTGCTGCAAGTCTTTCTGCTATAGGCCAGATTTATATTTTCCAGAGAAGGGATTACATCACTATTCCTTTGGTTTCCTGAAGGACCATCAGATTGCTCTCTGAGTATGTAACCAATTGGCTTTTCATATTTAAGTTCTGGTTCAGTCTTGTAGCATCGAGTGATATCAAAGTTGTCTGCTGCTAGCGGGACTTTTGATGATTTTAATGCATCATTAGACTGTTGATCAGTGTACATGGTTGCATGCAATTGTATATATTCACTGGTGCGTTGGATTGCACTGAGAGGTTTCATCTGCATTTCTATCACAGAGTGTTCTCTGTACTGTTCCTCTGCGGCTCTCATGAGAACTTCGGCTTCAGCTAGGGCTGCTGCAACAGTTTTTTCTTGCTTGAGAATATGTAAAGATGCTTTTACCTCTGCTTTTCTTCTAAGTGCTTCAGCTTTACTTTTATGATGTTCTTCATCTATGCATCCCTGTTCTGTTATCATTTCAGCTTCACGTATTGCATGGGAAGCCAGTGCACATGCGGCTTCTGCTTTTGCATGGGCCCTGGCAGCTGCAGTACTGGTGGACAACAGGTTAGAACCGCTTAAATGTCTAAAGCTAGTGCGCTTGGACCTGGCAGATTCAGCACTAGCTGATGTCTGATCTGATTTACTAGAGACTCTAGAGTTTGAGCAGCGTGACCTGGTCTTTGTCACACTGCATGTGCTTTCCTCTGCTTGTGTATGTTGAAAGATGGCTGATGTAGTATCCTGATCTGTGTGCTGCATGATTAAACAGATTACTTCTCTGTAGTGTCTATGGCTGCAGATGTTAGCTGATGATTAGAATGAATCCACTCTTCCTTAGACTAGGCCCACTGTGTTAAAAGTCTTTTTACTGTTCTGCCCTCATAATATGTTTGAATTGCAAAGTTCTGGCAGACAGCGAACAAGTTCTCATTAAAGACTGAGGCCGAAGGGTTAACAGTTATAATCTTTACTGAGATTAGATTTATGTTCAAGTTTCAGTTTCAGTTCTTTAAGTTTTAATTTTAAATTATTTGTAAAATAAAGTGTCAGGCATGTTACATTACTATGAGTAGAGTTGAGCGAACCCGGACTGTAAAGTTCGGGTCCGTACCGAACTTTGGGGTGTCCGGGACAAAAAAAGTCCGGGTTCGGGTCCGGGGTTCTGGTAATTTTACCAAAAGTTCTGAAAATTGCTGTAAAAAAGTCCAGGAAAGTACTAGAGGTCTGCAAAAGGAAGAAAAATGGGGGTAAGGGTGGGACAAGTGCCCTACAAAGAAATGGGGACAAGGAAATAACTAAAAGCATTTTTAAAAAAATAAAAACATAAAAAAAGCAAAAATGGAGGTGGATGTGGACCATCTTCAAACTGGGTCTGAAAAGTATTAATTAAAGGTAGAAGCCATATAACTGTTCTAAAATCATCTTCAAACTGTGTCAAAAAAGTATAAATAAGCCGGGAGAACCCATATCACTGTTCTGCAAACATCTGGAAACTGTGTGTGTCCCTTTAAATGAAACCGGGACTAACTGAACTACTGTTCTGCAAAAATCTGCAAAGTCTGTGTGTCACTTTAAATGAAACCGGGACTAACTGAACTACTGTTCTGCAAACATCTGGAAATTGTGTGTGTCACTTTTAATGAAACCGGGACTAACTGAACTACTGTTCTGCAAACATCTGGAAAGTCTGTGTGTCATTTTAAATGAAACCGGGACTAACCTAACTACTTTAAATGAAACCGGGACTAACTGAACTACTGTTCTGCAAACATCTGGAAACTGTGTGTGTCACTTTAAATGAAACCGGGACTAACTGAACTACTGTTCTGCAAACATCTGGAAAGTCTGTGTGTCACTTTAAATGAAACCGGGACTAACTGAACTATTGTTCTGCAAACATCTGGAAAGTCTGTGTGTCACTTTAAATGAAACCGGGACTAACTGAACTACTGTTCTGCAAACATCTGGAAAGTCTGTGTGTCACTTTAACAAAAACCGGGGCAAACCCATATCACTGTTCCGCAAACATCTGGAAGCTGTTTATGAAACTACAGCATAGAGAAGAACAGGGATATGGTTTCGCTCTGCTATAGTTTCACACACACAGTTTGCAGATGTTTGCAGAACAGTGATATGATATCACTGTTCTGGAAACATCTGGAAACTGTGTGTGAAACTATAGCAGAGCGAAACCATATCCCTGTTCTTATCTATGCTGTAGTTTCACACACAGTTTCCAGATGTTTGCAGAACAGTGATATGGGTTTGCCCCGGTTTTTGTTAAAGTGACACACAGACTTTCCAGATGTTCGCAGAACAGTAGTTCAGTTAGTCCCGGTTTCATTTAAAGTAAGGTTACGCATAGACTTTAAGATCCTCTTGCTCACCTACAAGGCTCTTAATGGCTTGGCACCCCATTATCTCTCTGAACTTTTTTCAACTTACTTCCCCCCGTAACCTCGGCTTCTCAAATTCTGGTCTACTGTGTGTCCCCCCTACTCACCTACACTCAATGTGGGTCAGAGCCTTCTCCTGCTATGCTCCAAAGCTATGGAATTCACTTCCTAAGAATGTCAGAGAGTCCTCTTCTCTAAACTCATTCAAATCAAATCTAAAAACGTTTTTCTTTAGACAAGCTTTCACTTAATTGTCCCTTTATGCCATATGTTATGTTATCCTGTGTATTTCTTGTGTTTTACCCTGTGTATTTCCTGTTATCCTGTGTATTTCTTGAGTTTTTTTTTTCCTTGTAAAGTGCTTTGAGAAGCCAAAGTTAAAGGCGCTATATAAAATAAAGTTGTTTTTTATTATTATTATTATTATTATTATTATTATTATTATTATTATTACCACTTTTTATTAACTCCTTTCTCTCTCTCTCTCTCTCTCTCTCTCTCTCTCTCTCTCTCTCAGCATTCGCAATGACAATAGAGGTAAATATCACACTAAAAAGACTACTAGGGGCAGGACACCGGCGTAAGGCTGCTCTTTTTGACAGTTACTGATCTATTTTTCTTTTTAATGTGATATCTACCTCTATTGTGAAATAAGTCAATGTTAAGACAGAGAGGAGTTGATAAAAAGTGGTGGCTATTATAGTTCCACTTACTAATGGCATTTGTTGTTGAAGCCTGCACATTTTTCCTATGAATTTAAATTGACAATTAAAACTGTTGTTGAAAATATTGATTCTTCCTATCACTATAAGCACAACCCACAAGTATTAGGTATGCTTCTTATGTTAAAAATAAAAATACCTGGAGAATAAAACACTTCAATTTGTTTCTATTCATTTCTCTATTCCTCTAGGGCGGTCACCTGTGACACTGATTACCC
>BLSH010283812.1:420084-450184 GCA_018402905.1 Glandirana rugosa
AGTGTGTGGATTATCAATTTCTCTCTCTCTCTCAGCATTCGCAATGACAATAGAGGTAAATATCACACTAAAAAGACTACTAGGGGCAGGACACCGGCGTAAGGCTGCTCTTTTTGACAGTTACTGATCTATTTTTCTTTTTAATGTGATATCTACCTCTATTGTGAAATAAGTCAATGTTAAGACAGAGAGGAGTTGATAAAAAGTGGTGGCTATTATAGTTCCACTTACTAATGGCATTTGTTGTTGAAGCCTGCACATTTTTCCTATGAATTTAAATTGACAATTAAAACTGTTGTTGAAAATATTGATTCTTCCTATCACTATAAGCACAACCCACAAGTATTAGGTATGCTTCTTATGTTAAAAATAAAAATACCTGGAGAATAAAACACTTCAATTTGTTTCTATTCATTTCTCTATTCCTCTAGGGCGGTCACCTGTGACACTGATTACCCTCTCTGTGTGTAGGGCAATGTGGATTTTCTTACGGCATACTACTCTGCCTTTTTTTTTTAACAGTTCCTGAATATTCTCATCCGCCACATCAACAAGGTTTTCACAGACAGTAGGGTTGACAAAACAAGCAGCTGCTGCAAGTGGCGAGAACATGACCAGTGCAGATCAGATGTCCAACACTTGAACCCCAATGCTTGCTAGGCCACCCTTACTCCAACCATCCCTCTCCGCTTACCTATAATAATAATAATAATAATAACTTTTTGGAGCATAAAATGGCCATAGCAGCCTCTTTATTCAAAAAGAATAACTTAACATGAACTATAAAAACACATTCCTTAACAGAAACATATCAGCAAACAAAATATCAGTTACTAAGAATGTTGGTCTATGAGGGCACTCCAAAACTATATTGGGTACTGCATCCACACTGCATTACCTTTTACCATACTAGGCCCCCAGCCACAACACACCAGCTTGGAGACAACCATTACCTGCAGTGCAACCATTACCCTATTCCAGCTAAACCACAGTTAGCTGGAATACACCAGAGTGACACATACCACCGACGTGTCCTGAAAGCTTACTTATCATAACTTTTTTCTTCCACTGTCAAAGATTAACACCCGCCACCACACACAAGGGGAAAGCCCTTATCTTTGGGTGCACCGCCAAACCCTCAGAGCACGCTCAATACCGTCTTGTAAACCAAGGGACCACAAGTCAATACCCACTGCATTAAGGTGTACTCCACTTCCCTTGAGGTAACGCCAGCTTTCCTTCTCCTGTTCAATATGCCGGATAACCAGACCCCCATTCCGAACTACAAATTTACCCACCTCCTTATTCACCTTCTTGCGAGCCTTATTGATCCTGCCTTCCGACCTCGCAAACCGCCAGGTGGTCCGAGCAACAATATCAGACCACAAGACAATTGTGTCAAGAAAAACCGTGCGGAGACGTAGGAAATCAAACTTGATGTCCAGAGTTAGCGCCCGCATGGACCTAACCCCCAATTCATTCCCTTCATCATGGAGCACCAGAATATCCTGAGGTCTGTCCAGCCACGCAAAACGATGCACTTCTGGCAAGGCCCTACTCCACATCATGCCCGGCACACCTAACCAGTGAATGCAAGCATCTCGCCACAAAATACCCAGCTGCCTGCCCTGAGGCCTAACATCTGCCCGCCTGATCCCCCAACAGACATAGGAGTGGCCCACGATCCAGACGAGCCACATTCCACCATCTGAAAGAGGAGAACATAAAAGCAAAATCACACTCAACACTCAACTCAATAAAAATCTCAACAGGGGGGACCCATCCACGTGTACCAAAAATGACCCAGCCACTGCCGGGCGTATGGAACAATGGCAAAGCTGGAATAGCAAATAGCTGGACCTGCATGCCCTTGCCAACCTGATCTGTTTTTGACCTGTGGAGATGCAACACGACCCTGTCCTCCCTACAGGCAACATCCTGATCTAACATACCCCTTGTACCCTCTTAGATGGGCTAACAAGTTCCCCGATATGAAAAGCTCCAAAAAATGTAAGCGCAAATGCTGCCCTAAACAGCGAATCCTCATAATCAGAAAAACACATTGAGTCCAATTGAATAAAAATGGACAGCAAGATAGCAAAAGACACTGGCCGCCAAGTATCCTTGCGTTTGGGAGACCTGGGATAACCTTTTAGAGCCTGACGAACCCAAAAATCTTTTGTATAGTCCAGACAGCCTTGAAGTTTGAAGAGAAATGCTAAACCCACCAACTGCCGATCAATAGCCGACACAGACACCCCTTCTTCAAAGTTCCTGGACACAAAATAAAAGACGGCTAGCCTTACCGCGGAGCCTGCCTGGTCAATACTGGCTTGCTGAACCCAAGTCAGCCACTCTCTCCATACCTTGGTGTAAGCCAACCAAGTAGCCACACTTACTGACCGCCTGATCCATCCGTCGACGGCCCCAAGGCCATATCCCACAGCCAGTCAGGACAAGGATACCCTTCTTGTTCTGCCATCAGCACCAACTCCAGGAACCTACCCCACTGGAATCAAGACAACGAGTCAGCCAAGGAATTGTAAACCCCAGGAAGGTGCACAGCATACAGAAACATGTTCAACTGAAGGCAATGCATACCCAAGTGCTAAAGAAGTCGGACCACCGGTAATAACGTCGCTGAAACCCGATTAATAACCTGAACCACTCCCAAGTTGTTGCAATTCAAGCGCACTTTCAAGTCCTGGAAAGCCTCGCCCCAAACGTCCACAGCCAGTTCCACCGGAAAAAGCTCCAGGAGAACCAAGTTGTGGATAAACCCTGCCCCTTTCCACGAACCCGGCCAAGGCCCAGCACTCTGACCCTGATAACCGTTCGTGAAAAGTTCCAAGTCAAAGTTACTCACCGGACCGGACATCCACACTGACCACCCATTATATGTTTCCAGAAAGCTGTGCCATACCTGCAAGTCTTCACGGGGGTCCCTGGTAAGCCAAACAAAATGCGCGGGGAACCGCACCCCCCGCTGTAGCTGCCGACAGCTGTTGACAAAAACCCTACCCATGGGAATAATGTGACAGGCAAAATTCAACTTACCCAGCAAGGACTGTAGTGCTTGAAGTCGAATCTTGCGCAATCCCAGGATCCCCCGAATCTCCCCATTTAGGGCCACAAGTTTATCCTCTGGCAAACGGCATTCCATGGCCCCCAAATCTACCACTATGCCCAGGAAGCTGAATACGGTAGTTGGGCCCTCCATTTTACCAGGGGCCAAAGGGATCCCAAATCGACCCACAATGTGCTGTAGCGTTGCGAGAAGCACTGCACAACTGTTACCTGAAGGCAGCCCCACTCAAAGGAAATTATCCAAGTAATGAATGATGGAATTCATTCCTGAGACATCTTGCAGTACCCATTCAAGCTCCTTTTTAGGAACCACCCCCAGAGGCGAGATCACCAGATTCACCAAAGGCTGGTCTGTAAAAGGCCCACCCATGTGACCCAGGGACACTTCCTTCCTCAGATTCTCAGAAACCACATCAGGATGCTGTAGTGCTGAACATAAATTCCGTGACATAAGTGGTACAGTGGCCAAGGAACAGGGGATCTGAAATCCCTCTGAGAACCCCGCCTTCAACAATCATGCAGCATCCCACCCACCAAGCTCCGCTGGCACTGAGGGTCCCATCCAGGCACACCGCCCACAGCCGAGGAGCGATTTGCAGGTGGGCCTGATGGGTCCCAATCAGCGGGGCTCCTACTGTGGTGCTGAGCTCTGGGGGAGGATCCGGGAGAGAAGGGCTCCGGGTGCCTAGTCCTCCGAGGACGTGGGATCTCCTGTCCCCCGGCTGCCGTCGCTGAGGCCTGACCCCCCCCAGCATGGAGGAGACCTGGTACCGCAGCCACGTTGCGCCTCTGGCAGCAGCAGCTGACCGAAGCTGCAATAAGAGGCAATTCACGGCTGCTATAAGGCCCATATGAGAAGCTGGTGCAGCAACAAGCTTCTTCCTGTTGCGTCGACCTCCACTGGACCCCAGTCTGCTCCACCCACTGCGGATATACTGACTCCCCCCTCTCAGGGCTAATCCCCCAATCCGACCAGTCCTCTTTTCCACCAATTCCTGACCTTAGGACTAGAGTTGAGCGACCACCGGATGTTCGGGTTCAGCGGGTTTTGCCGAACTTCGTGGAAATGTTCGGGTTCGGTACCGAACGTTATCCGAACTTTACCCCGGACCCCGAACCCCATTGAAGTCAATGGGGACCCAAACTTTTCGGCACAAAAATGACTGTAAAAAAGTCCTGGAAAGTGCTAGAGGGCTGCAAAAGGAAGAAAAATGGGAGATGTTATTAGATCTGCAATCTGTCCCTCAAAGCAGTAGTAATCTCTACCTAGTCCAGTATCAGATCGTTCTGTAATCAGATCGTTCTGTAATGCAGGATGAAAGATCGTTCTGTAATCAGATTGTTCTGTAATGCAGGATGAGATGTTATAGATCTACAATCTGTCCCTCAAAGCAGTAGTAGTAATCTCTACCTAGTTATTATCACTGCAATCTGTCCCTCACAGCAGTAGTAGTAATCTCTACCTAGTTATTAGATCTGCAATCTGTCCCTCACAGCGCCGGCAGCATCCTCTCCCTACACTAACCCGAGAGCATGTGACATGCAGCACTGTGACTTCAGCCTCATATAGAGGCTGGGTCACATGATGCACTGGCAAATCACAGCCATGCCGAAAGTTCATTACGGACCCGAACTTTACAGTTCGGGTTCGCTCAAATCTACTTAGGACACATTAATTTGTTCCCCCTGGGCACACTGTCATGCCACCCCTTCGCTATGCTGTTCTTTGTTCTAGCTCCAGGGCTCCCTCATCAGTTGGATCTAAGAATGAAGCGAAATGCTGGTTTACATTCCCTTTCATTTTCTGTGCAATTGTGGCAAGGTCTTGATAGCTAGTGTTTTGTTTAAAGTCCTCAAGGTGGCTGAGTAGATCAAAGAGGGCAGGGACAGCCAGGGACATGGACATGGTGTCACTCTGGACGGTTTTAGTATGTTCCACAAAAGGCAGCAGTAGGTCATGCAATGATATGAGCCTGCAATGCTGCACAGTGCTCTGGATGGTGGTCTGAGGAGGTCTGCGTTGCTGCACAGTTGTCTGAGGAGGACTGTAATGCTCCACAGTGCTCTGGATGGTGGTCTAAAGGAGGCCAGTAATGCTGCACAGTGTTCTGGATGGTGGTCTGAGGAGGCCTGTAATGACGCACATTGCTCTGGACGGTGGTCTGAGGGGGCTTGTAATGCTGTACAGTGGTTTGAGGAGGCCTGTAATGCTGCACAGTGCTCTGGACAGTGGTCTGAGGAGGCCTGTACTGCTGCAGAGTGGTCTGAGGAGGCCTGTAATGCTGCACAGTGGTCTGAGGAGGCCTGTAATGCTGCACAGTGCTCTGGACGGTGGGCTGAGGAGGCCTGTAATGTGGCAGAGTGCTCTGGATGGTGGTCTGAGAAGGCCTGTAATGCTGCAGAGTGCCCTGGACAGTGTTCTGAGAAGGCCTGTAATCCTGGACAGTGTTCTGGACGGTGGTCTGAGGAGGCCTGTAATGCTGCACAATGCTGTGGTTGCCAGTTGTCAGAGGAAGCCTGTAATGCTGCACACAGTGTGGCATGGTGGTCTCAGGTCTGACTTGGGTGGTCAGACCAATGCTCTGGAATGTGGGAGGTCAGAAGGGGCCTGTAATGCACACACGGTGCTCTAGATGGTGGTCGCTCTGAGGGATGGCCTGTAATGGACAGTGCTCTAGATGCCAGTGGTCAGAGGAGGCCTTTAATGCTGCTCAGTGCTGGATGGTGATCTCAGGTCTGAGGGATGGCCTGTAATGCGCAGTGCCCTGGATGCTGGTAGTAATAGGAGGCCTGTTGTAATGCTGCACAGTGCTGGATGGTGGTCTCAGGTCTGAGGGATGGCCTGTAATGCACAGTACCCTGGATGCCACTGCCAGTGGTCAAATGAGGCCTGTAATGCTGCACAGTGCTGGATGGTGGTCTGAGGGATGGCCTGTAATGCTGCAGAATGCTCTGGAAGGTGGTCTGAGGATGCCTGTAATGCTGCAGAGTGCTCTGGACGGTGGTCTGAGGAGGCCTGTAATGCTGTAGAGTGCTGTGGACAGTGGTCTGAGGAGGCATGTAAAGCTGCAGAGTGCTCTGGACAGTGGTCTGAGGAGGCCTATAATGCTGCAGAGTGCTCTGGACTGTGGTCTGAGGAGGCCTGTAATACTGCACAGTGCTCTGGACAGTGGTCTCAGGCAGATCTGAGGGATGGCCTATAATGCACAGTGCCCTGGATGTCGGTTGTTATTGTTAGAGGAGGCATGTAATGCACACACAGTGCACCCAGCTCTGGATGGATGGAGGCCTGAGGGGAGGACTCAGGCCTGTAATTGTAATGTACAAAGTCACACTCACAGTGGGTGCTCTCTGCTCCGGAGGATGTTCGTCATTGTGGCTCGTGAGTCAGGACTCAGGACTTGGGAGTTAGACTCTCATCGGGAGGATTCAGGCCTGTAATGCACAGTTCTGCTCTAGACGGTCATCTGAGGGCTCGGAGGCCCGTAATGCTAGCTGCACAGCCGCTTGCCTGCTGGGAGCGGAAGCAGGTGGAGCTCCATGTTAACCGGAAGTTAATTCACAAGGGTAAACGTCCCTGCCTCACATTTTCATTGTTTTCGTTCGTTCACCAAAACGGAATTGATTTTTGTCATAGTTATCATCAGTGGACGAAAATGTGGCGTACTTTTCGTTTCATTTTTGTCACTGCAAAAATGCCACTGACGAAAATTTGGACGAAAACATTTTCATTGATGAAATTAACACTGCTGATGAGACCGCACTGATAGGCTGCACTGATGGGCACTGATAAGGTTGCACTGATATGTGGCACTGATAAGCGGCACTGATGGGCACTGATAGGCAGCACTGATGAGCACTAATTGGCGGCACTGACAGGCATCACTGATAGCCACTGACAGGCAGCACTGATGGGCACAGATTGACAGCACTTGTGGAAACAGATTGGCAGCACTTGTGGGCACTGTTGGGACTGCACTGATAATCATGGCACTGGTGATCAATGCCTTGTTTATCAGTGTTGATGTCTCTTGTGTGGATTTGCCAGTTATCATCTATCTTCATGCGTTGTCGATAACCACAAAATACTGTTTACACTGGGATCAGCTGTGATTGGACAACGCTGGGCTGTTTACCCTGATTAGCGATCAGCTGTGTCCGTAGGACACAGTAATCACAGATCCGTGCTGATGCACACCGCAGGGGGCGCATGGGAAGAGCGATCACGGGAAGACGTCCATAGTCGCCCTCTTGGCAATGTGAGCCCACGCTGTAGCCATCTATCAGCTATAGCGGGGGTGGGAGGTGCTTAATAGATATGTGCTAGTGGCATGACAATTTTGTATCAGTGACAGCAGGCACAGATTTCTGGCCAAGATCTATCTGCCAGTCAAACAGGCCTATTACTACTTGATGAAAAAGCATGTATGGCTGCTTAAACTAGCCGACAAAAAAAAAAAAAAACTTTTTTCAAACTTAAATAAATCAGATTGTGGTGTTGCTGCTGAATGTAAACCAAGCCAATAGTAAAAAATATTTAATTTCACAAATATGTGCTGCTAGTGTATATTGTCACTGAAAATGTTTGTGAGATATGGTCCTGTTTCTTATTACTATGTACTGCATTAAAGCATCCTCCAAGCATATTATTGCAAGGATTTGTGTATGTTCAATGTTGCCCTCAAACCCACATGAAAAGACCCTCTCTTCGCTGTAAGTTATTTTATGTTTTTTGCATTGGTACATGTCCCCCATGGCAGATTCCTGCCTGTCTTTTTACAGTAGTTTACCCAATTTGCTCCCTATGGACCACAGTAGGATTCTCCGCAAAGTTAAAGTTCAACAAATTTCAAATATGATATGAATTTTTCCTTGGTGAACTGAACCTGGGCAGATTCACTTATTTATAGTGCATTTCCTCAAACGTGTCCTTGTATTGATGACTGTTAGATAAATGGGGATATCATAATGTGTACATTTTTCCTAATACAACAGAAAGAGTTGCAGTTTTTACTATTGTGTTATGATGTTGTTTGAGAATCAAATGGTGGTTTGTGGAGTTTTTAAAATATCCATTGCCAGGCCATGAAAAAAAAAAGAGAAAGAATGTTTTAGAGCTGTGAATATACCCACAGCATGGACCACCATAGCACTCCTTTATCCTTACCACAATGAACAAATCTCTTGTAGATGGATTGCCTGCAGTTAAGATGGAGATCTGACCATGTACAGAAGGTGCAAAGCCAGACCAGACTGAAGAAAGGCAAGATCTCCAATACAGAGATCAAGCTGATGATCAAAATCTACTTCACTCCTTCTAAAATGTTATAGGTGTCCAAAATGCAAAAAAAGGAAAAAAAGTGTCCAGTCTAAGACTAACAATATTAAAATCATTCTTTTTAACTGAGACTTGTACTGTGTAGAGCTTTCAAACTTGCCAAATAGATTTGCTTTTTTTCTAGCTGGCACTGCTTTGTTTTGAATACAAGGCAATTAATTATGTGATTTGTTATGGTAATTAAAGGCACCTGAACTGGATTAGCATGGAAATAATGTATTTTTCACATGACCAAACACAGATTTCCACATTTTAATTACAGTATGTTAACTTTGATGCTTTTAAGATCTCTCTTTATTCAGTTATACTGTTGAAAGCCTGGGTATAAGGAGTTGTGGTGATAAGTTTACACACATTGATAATCTGCAAAAAGCTGACTGATGCCTAGGTGTAGGGAACAGAATCAATGGGCATGTGGCATTAATGGCTGTGCAGTTCCCATCGGACTGTGGTCGCCCCCACCCATGTACACTTTGTTTTAGTCCCCCCTCCTTTACTTTTAGGTAATGGTACTTACCTGGAGCCTTGTGCCTTGATTGGGAGAAAACCCTTGGGCCCCTTTTCGGGAATCCAGAGTTGTGTGTTCCTGAAAAGCTGAAGATCCAAGCTTGAACTGCAGATAACATTGACTACACCTTTGCAAATGCATATACTCTCTTCCTTTTTTTTCGTTTTGATTATTGATTTGGCAGAATAATTTTCTGTTATTTACCTGGGTTGTTGACTAGGCAAATTTTATTTTAATATTTATGATAACTTTAAGTTAGACAGGTTTTTATTAATCTGTATATATATATATATATATATACACAGTATCTCACAAAAGTGAGTACACCCCTCACATTTTTGTAAATATTGTATTATATGTTTTCATGTGACAACACTGAAGAAATTATACTTTGCTACAATGTAAAGTAGTGAGTGTACAGCTTGTATAGCATTGCAAATTTGCTGTCCCCGCAAAATAACTCAACACACAGCCATTAATGTATAAACCATGGGCAACAAAAGTGAGTACACTACTAAAAGAAAATGTCCAAATTGGGCCCAATTAGCCATTTTCCCTCCTCGGTCTCATATGACTCGTTAGTGTTACAAGTAGACTTGAGCGAACCCGAACTGTAAAGTTCGGGTCCGTACCGAACTTTTGGGCGTCCGGAACCTGGACTTTTCAAAAAAAGTCCGGGTTCGGGTCCGGGGTTCTGGTAATTTAATAAACGTTTTGAAAATTGCTGTAAAAAAGTCCTGGAAAGTCCTAGAGGTCTGCAAAAGGAAGGAAAATGGGGGTAAGGGTCAGACAAGTGCCCTACAAAGAAATGGGGATAGGGAAATAACTTAAAATAATAATAAAAAAAATCACATAAAAAAATCAAAAATGGAGGTTGATGTGGACCATCTTCAAACTGTGTGAGAAAAGTATAAATTAGCAGGAGAAGCCATAGCAGTGTTCTAAAATCATCTTCCAACTGTGTGTGAAAAGTATAAATTAGCCGGGAGAAGCCATAACACTGTCTTAGAACAGTGATATGGCTTCTCCCGGCTAATTTATACTTTTTACACACAGTTTGAAGATGATTGTAGAACAGTGATATGGCTTATCCCGGCTAATTTATACTTTTCCCACACAGTTTGAAGATGATTTTAGAACACTGCTATGGCTTCTCCCGCTAATTTATACTTTTCTTACACAGTTTGAAGATGGTCCACATCCACCTCCATTTTTGATTTTTTTATGTGATTTTTTTTTTTATTATTTTAAGTTATTTCCCTATCCCCATTTATTTGTAGGGCACTTGTCCGACCCTAACCCCCATTTTCCTTCCTTTTGCAGACCTCTAGGACTTTCCAGGACTTTGTTACAGCCATTTTTGTGCCTAAAAGTTCGGGTCACCATTGATTTCAATGGGGTTCGGGGTCCGGGTCAAAGTTCGGGTCCTGTCCGGACCCGAAACCGGACTTTGTCCCGAAGTTCGGCGGAACCAGCAGAACCCGAACTTACAGAGGTTCGATCAACTCTAGTTACAAGGTCTTAGGTGTGAATGGGGAGCAGGTGTGTTAAATTTGGTGTTATCAATCTCACTTTCTCATACTGGTCACTGGAAGTTCAACATGGCACCTCATGGCAAACAACTCTCTGAGGATTATAAAAAAAAGAATTGTTGCTCTACATAAAGATGACCTAGGCTATAAGAAGATTGCCAAGACCCTGAAACTGAGCTGCAGCATGGTGGCCAAGACCATATAGCGGTTTAACAGGACAGGTTCCACTCAGAACAGGCCTCACCATGGTCGACCAAAGAAGTTGGGTGCGCGTGCTCAGGGTCATATCCAGAGGTTGTCTTGGGGAAATAGACTTATGAGTGCTGCCAGCATTGCTGCAGAGGTTGAAGGGGTCAGCCTGTCAGTGCTCAGACCATATGCTGCACACTGCATCAAATTGGTCTGCATGGCTGTCATCCCAGAAGGAAGCCTCTTCTAAAGATGATGCATAAGAATGCCTGCAAACAGTTTGCTGAAGACAAGCAGACTAAGGACATGGATTACTGTAACCATGTCCTGTGGTCTGATGAGACCAAGATAAACTTATTTGGTTCAGATGGTGTCAAGGGTGTGTGGTGTCAACCAGATAAGGAGTGCAAAGACAAGTGTGTCTTGCCTACAGTTAAGCATGGTGGTAGGAGCTGGGGCTGCCAGCACTGGGAACTACAGTTCATTGAGGGAGCCATGAATGCCAACATGTCTGGGGCTGCCGGCACTGGGAACTACAGTTCATTGAGGGAGCCATGAATGCCAACATGTACTGTGACATACTGAAGCAGAGCATGAGCCCCTCCCTTCAGAGACTAGACCGCAAGTCAATATTCCAACATGATAACGACCCAAAACTCACCTCCAAGATGACCACTGCCTTGCTAAAGAAGCTGATGGTAAAGGTAATGGACTGGCCAAGCATGTCTCCAGACCTAAACCCTATTGAGCATCTGTGGGGCATCCTCAAACAGAAGGTGGAGGAGCGCAAGGTCTCTAACATCCACCAGCTCCATGATGTCATCATGGAGGAGTGGAAGAGGACTCCAGTGGCAACCTGTGAAGCTCTGGTGAACTCCATGCCAAGAGTGTTAAGGCAGTGCTGGAAAATAATGGTGGCCACACAAAATATTGACACTTTGGGCCCAATTTGGACATTTTCACTTAGGGGTGTACTAATTTTTGTTGCTAGCGATTTAGACATTAATGGCTGTGTGTTGAGTTATTTTGAGGGGGCAGCAAATTTGTTATACAAGCTGTACACTCACTGCTTTAGATTGTAGAAAAGTGTAATTTCTTCAGTGTTGTCACATGAAAGGATATAATAACATTTTTAAAATGTACAGCAAGAGGAAGAGGAGTGAAAGGAAGACATCTTGATTGTTTTAAATACGCTGTTGACCATTCATGCTATCTGATTTGATGTACGAAGCCCTCCTGCTTTGAAGACTGTGTTTGTTTGCTGCCTTGCTGAATAAAAGTGCAAGATTGACATAATTGGAGATCTATTGTTCCTTGTGGTGTGGACCTTATGAAGTGAGATTGGGTTGAGATCCCTCTGCTGATAAAACAGGCTGTCTTATTCCAGATTTCTAATGAGCCCCCAGTGTGATCACTTGCATGCGGTGAACAATGGTTATGGAATCATTATGAAGCATTAATGCTGTACACTTGAAAAAGGACTTGAATTTATGGACACCAGTTCTAATATTTTTGCACTGACACTTTCTTGCAATATTTTTGCACCGACACTTTCTTGCAGTATTTGCACCTTATTTCATTTGCACAAGATTGTTGTCTATGTACTCTAGCGCTGCTCTATACTATTATGAATTGTAGTGAATGTTATTTTGTATGGGTTATTTATAGCAGCTGCTCCACATTATATGCATTATATTAATTATTAGTATTATTAGAATTTATATGACACTTTTTTAAGCGCAGTGTTTTTTGTATTGTTTTTCACAACTGTCAGCAAGCGTTGTGCTGGAAAGAAGGAGTGTATATATTGCGGTGTATATAGAAGGTCCCGTGTTTTGATCCATTGAGCATCCCACAATCACCCCTACCCCATCCAAGTTTTATCCCCTAATAAAACCTAAAAAACAAAGTACCGACCTTTTTCGTGACTCCGGATAAAAGGACAAATGTGTGATTGAGGGCAGAGTGACAGGTGAGCCACAACTACCAGCTACCCCTAAGGGTAATTGGCTTAATACATCTTCCTGTTTATCTCTTATCAACTCCTCCCTATTTTTTCTTTTTTTTAACCTTATTAGCCATGTTAGCCAACAACCTGTCATTATACCCCTTATGCTTGAATCTCTTTTTGATATATTTATTTGTTCTTTCTGAATTTCTTCCTTGGTACAATTCCTCCTAATGCAGGACAGGTGTGGAGAAAACACTTTCCTTTTTATCAATGTTTTCTTACTAAGAACTTGTATATGGTGGTTGTGAGAAGTAACTCCATTTCGTAGTTAATTAAGCAGTTCCTTAAATATTTAAGACCACCATTACAATCAAGACTGAAGCTTGCAGCCTTGTCTACCTTTCTCCTACACCACTTACTCCTGATGGTTTGTCATAACTGCCTTTCTAGATGTCTTGCCATAACCTTAAAAAATCTATTTTTCCAAGGCAGGTATTAAATGCATAATAAAAATCAACTTCAATGTCAGGATTTTCGCATGTCAGCAAATTCCTTTGATATTTTGCCATCTTGTCCCAAATGATTGCTGACAATTGAATGTTTGTTTGGCAGCAAATATTGCCAAGAACAGTTGTTCCTTATTAATGTCACCCTCAGCTACTTTATTATTCATCAAGTACCATAAAAGGTGATTTGCAATGTTCTTTTAATTATATAAAAGACAAGTTTATTACTACTTCAAAGCTGCCATATTTCTTTTCATTTTTCATAATTTAATGCAATTGACTAACATGAATATTGTTACACAGAAAGTGTATATAACTCTTAAATGGTGCAAAATAACCTGTTTGTTTGGAGAATATGTTACAGAAGACCATAAGACCATAATATGTTGCAGAAGTAATTTATCTATTTATTCATTTTCCTACTTTTTAGCCATTTCTGGACCAGTCTCGGATCAATCAAATGAACATATTTTAAATAGCTCCCATGAGGAAATCCCCCAGGGGGCTGAAGCTTGAGATTCTATAGCTTTGTTGCTTGTCTTTTTTTGGATGGACAAATCTCCATCCGCGGCTATTGTATTCTGACAGCTGACGACACTGGCGTCATAATACCCAAAGAGACTGCATTTACGACGTACTTAGATTCGTTTTGGATACAATGGGGTAGGGTGAGACTCAACTTTCTATTACTTCTGTATCCCCATTGTCGAAATTCACTCTTCTATTTGCCCTGGTGACCAACGTTACCAAGATAGAAATTGTAAGCTTCTGTGATAATTGGAATAGAAGCAGAGGACACCATTGGTGTGTACACTGAAAGTGAAGACTGCCGACCATCCCTTGATGGCTCTTACATTAGATTACCCCTAGATTGGGGATCAAGTGTTCCTAGACCTATCACAGATCTATGTAACAGGTACGGGTCCATCCTATACTCACTGTGTGGTGGAGCACTGGATTAGTGTTTTGACGGGGATTGGGTGTTTAATCACCAACAGGATCTCTGTATGTGTGCAATCTCCTGAGGCAATGGATCACATCTTTGGTAGAGTTTGTCTACTCTAAGGCTCCTTTCACACTGGAGCCGCCCAAGCGTTAGCGGCAAAATCCCGCTAATTAGCAGCGTTTTACCGCTCGTTATATTCGGGCAGCAGGGGTGCGCTTTTAACCCCCCACACGGGGTTAAACAGGGGTTAAAAGTGTCAGTTTGCAGCGCTCCCGAAACGGTGTTCTGGCGCTTCGGGAGCGCTGCCCCATTGTTTTCAATGGTGAGGGGCGGTATAGGAGAGGTGAATACACCGCTCCCACACCACTGTAAAGATGCTGCTTGCAGGACTTTTTTTACCGTCCCGCAAGTGCACTGTCCCAGTGTGAAAGCACTCTGGTTTTCACCCTGGGGTGTATTGGGGGGGGGGGCGTTTTTCAGACGCTTTTTAGGCACTATTTTTTGTGCAAAAACGCCTGAAAAACGCCTTGGAGTGAAAGGGGCCTAAGAGATTTCACTGAGTGGATTGACAATTGATAGAACATTGGAAGATTCTGTACATACTGTATTTTGTTTTAGCACTGATCTGTTTCACTGGGTTTTATTTTGGCATATAGCACTGAGAGTGTGTTTTCACTTCCTAAGGGGACTTTGTATTCTCATTATTAATAGAGTAATTAAGCTTAATTTATTCTCTATTACTTCATATTTTACCTACTGTTCATGGAGTATTGTTTATTGCACATCGATGTGTTTAAAGAGGAGTTCCACCCTAAAGTGGAACTTCCGCTTTAAGGGGAGGTGACCTCCTGACATGCCACAATTGGCATGTCATTTTTTTTTGGGGGGGCAGCTGGGACCCTGTTTTGACAGGGACCCAGCCGCGCTTCCTGCTCTGGTGCCACAGAACAGGAAGGAAGTTCACCCCCCCTCCCACTTGGCGATCTTCTGGGACACGTCACAGGTCCCAAAAGATACGTTGGCCATTCACAAAGTGCAGCGCGGCTCGCGCATGCACAGTGCGTGCCTGGCTTTGAAGCCAAAGCTGGGCACCCACACTTGTGATGCCGGCGCCACCGAGGGGAGGGGGAGAGGAGCGAGCCTTCAGGTGGCCGCATCACTAGAGCCTGGGACAGGTTAGTGTACGATTGTTAAAAGTCAGCAGCTACAAACACTGTTTGTAGCTGCTGACTTTTAACTGGGTGGAACTCCGGTTTAAGTTTGTTAAGATTTACAGCAGCGCATCAGGTTGATTTATATTTGTTTTTAGTTTTGTAATTGCAGCAGCTGAACCAACAGGTGTCCCTTATTTATTTCAGCACATTGACAGCACACTTTTTTTTTCTTTTTACATAATTCTTAGGAAAAGGCTGTTAACATTTGATTTTGGAATGAATGGACGTAACTGAACAAAAAACACATACAGTTATTAATCGTTCATTCAAAAAAAATGTCCTGCTCCTTTGTATTTTCTCATCACTGCAGTCAAAAACAAATGTCTACCTGACCCAGTAATGATTGGAAAAATAAACAAACTTTCTTAGAAACTTTTTTCCTAACAATTTTTGTTTGAAATTCCGCCTAGCTATGGCCAAGTTTAATCACCATCTGATAGACTTGTTCTGTAACATCGAACATGTTTTACTGTTTATCCATGCCACTTCTTCAGTTGTGAAAAATGCGCAAAAATTAGTGTCACAAAACACAGTTGGCTCAGTGTCAACATTTGGTACATGAGTTTCTTTGGCATGTTGGAGCGGAGGGATTCAAAATGAATGGTACTGCGCCAAAACATGTTAAAAAAACAAGACACGGGAGTGCTGCTCTGATGTGAAGGGGGCCTAAGTAAGTAGATTGTCTTTAACATTACAAAAACAAGTCCTACTATGACCTGGATACAGGTACAAATTTCACAGACACAAAAAAAAGTATAGAATTTGTGTACGTCAGGTCTAAATAAAATTTAAAAAAAAATTATGCATGCAGTACATCTCTGCACTACATGTACTTCACCTGCACGTTTTTTTCCTATGTATGTGGCTTTCAGATAAACAACTTTTTTTACTGCCTTTGTTTCTTTTCTAGCTATTTTTATATCAGTTTAATTTCATAAATATTACTAAAAATATACTTGATATATAGAGCATGGGGGTGCTATAAAATATGCCATCCTGGATGACAAATACGCTAGGTACACCATTGCTGTACATAATGCTTTTATACTTGATGAGGCCCATAAAAGACTTAAATTACATTTGCACTGCTTTTACCACAAATTTATTTGACAATACATGCACAGAGTTTATGTTTCAATGTTTAAGCAGCCAGACATGTCCAGATATATATATAGCAATTCACCCCTCTTTCACTGACACTGACTTAGGCCATAACCAAAGCATGCTGACTACAGCTGCCAGCAGTACAGGAATAATTGAAAAACCAACAGTTGGCTGCTAGGTGGAAGTGATCAGAAGGCTGTACAGTGGTGTACCCACTTTGTATGACCTCTCCTGACACATTTCCTGGGCTCCACAGTCCTACTTGCTGACCAAGGACCCCCATGATGGGAGCTGGATGGGTAGAGGGATGGGAGACATCAGTTCGCTGAGCTCCCCTAGCTAGAATGAACATGTGCTCCAATAGCTTCAGTGGAAGGCGGATGAAACATCATTAAGTAGATCAAAATGCTATCACATGGGGAATTTTGGTCATCTAGGTGATAAAAATGGAGGTAAGTGAAATAAGTGTAAAAAATGATATTTACACCTAGAGATGTATAATTTCTGGAAATGTTACTGCTGATGAAGAAACACTTTATGGTGATCCAGAAGCAGCAGAATTATGTTTCAAAATCAGAACTTTGGAGGGAAAACTATTTGCATTTTCATTTTGGTCCTTATCATTTAATTCTATAAAGTATTTTTTAATGTCTTTAGGGCACCTCTGGCATGCCAGGATGCGTTTTGTCCTCCTTGTAGCATTTGGAAAAGAATATTTCTTCTTACAATATTTGCTAATTGAGCTTTGCTTTCAACAGAAATTGTACTTTTGGAAATGTTTTCAAACTCTAGATGTTGGTCTCACATTAAATTGAGAGGAGAAAAAAATAATTTACTGACCAGACTATAGGGAAAAATTATGCTGTGATTGTGGAGAACATTAATAGGAATCAGGGCAGCCATCAGAAATTTTGGGGCCCCTTATACAGCTTTAGACCTGGGCCCCCCGTCTGACCACCAACATTCCCCAGGTCCCACCCACTGGTCATCCCGCCACATCCGCCCACTGGCCAGGGGTGTACACATGTTGCAGCTGCAGTGGGAATTATACACCCTGTCACACTTACCAGGTGTAGCCTGCCAAGCATGACCCATTGAAGTGAAGTGTGCAAGGCATGCTAGTGTGGGATCCAAGGGGTTAAAAAAAACAGTGCACATGCAGCACAGCTTCACCTGATGCTTGCAATAACACCTGGCGCCGAACCATAGGTGCTGGAGGTCCCAAATTTGGACCAGTTGGACATGTGACTCAAGTTTGGTATTTTTATCGCCTATGGTTCAGGAGAACGGTGTCCCCGAGCTGGGTGCCCCCCTCCCATAGACTCCAATGTTAAGTTCGAAATTTACCCGACAATTGCCGGTCAATGACTGGTCAGTTTAGGAACCCGGTATGGCTGAACCATAGGTGTTGGTGGTCCGAAACTTGGACCAGTTTTTGCCCAGGGAGCCCTCTCTAAGTGACCCAAGTTTGGTATTTTTATCGGCTGTGGTTCGTGAGAAAGGTGTCCCCAAACCGGGTGACCCCCTCCCATAGACTCCAATGTTAATTCCAAAATTCACCCAATTGCCGGTCAATGACTGGTCAGTTTGGGGACCTGGTACAGCCGAACCATAGGTACTGGCAGTTCAAAACGTGGGTCGGGTTTTGTCCAGGGAGCCTTCTCTATGTGACCCAAGTTTGGTATTTTTATTGCCTATGGTTCGGGAGAACGGTGTCCCAAAACCGGGTGCCCCCCTCCCATAGACTCCAATGTTAAGTCCGAAATTCACCCGACAATTGTCGGTCAATGACTGGTCACTTTGAGGATCCGGTACGGCCAAACCAAAGGTGCTTTGGTATTTTTATCAGCTATGGTTCTTGAGAACGGTGTCCCCAAACCGGGTGTCCCCTCCCCTAGACTCCAAAGTTAAAGACTGCTAAAGTCTTTGTTGTAAGGGCCCCTTGAGACACTGGGGCCCCTTACAACAGTACTGCCTGTACTCCCTGATGGTGGCCCTGATAAGAATCATTTAAAGGTTATAAAGATAAACTTGTTTGTCAGACAAATATACCCTCTCACCTGCCAATTAAGACCTGTGAGGACAGAAACTATACTGTATCCCAACAATCACCTAACTGTAGGAGAGACAAGATGGAGCCCAAAAGCAAACAACAGCTTTCCCACTGCAGTGCCTCCTAATGGCAGAAATCTCTTGTTTGAGAACTGCATTGAGAAGTACAGTGTTACTTAAGATGTAATCTAGGATTTGCTTGTCTTCAGCTGAGAGAACTTGCAATAATTTAAGACATTACATAAAGTCTCCAAATTCTTTCATTAAGGTCTTCATGTTATATAGTTTGAACACTATATCATAGATATAATATTTATAATTGTAAAAGGACATATTCCACACTTTTCTTTTTCCAGAGAAAAACAAAAAAAACTGTTTTGAAAAAAACAGAAAAAAAAAAAAATTTTCCCCCAATTTTTCCTCTTCTTTCCAGGCCTTCCCATCTCTAGTTACACCCAATCATTTAAACCCTCCCAAAACAAATTTTGAGCCCCTTGACCCCAACTTACAAATGTAAACACACGTAGGACACCTAAGAAAATGTTAACTGGGCTACACATATTACATATTGATTAACCTTAACCACTTTACTACTGCCGTATGCAGAGTGACGGCCATGAAGTGGTTCAGTTATTCTGACTGGGTGTCATATGACATCCACCAGGATAACAAGCCGGCGCACGTCCACGGGGCCGCGCAGCATGGCGATCAGGGGTGTGGTGTGTCAGTCTGACACACAGCATCTTTGATCTAGGACAGTGGTTCTCAACTCCTGTCCTATGAACCCACTAACAGGCCAGATTTGCAGGATAACTGAAATGCATCACAGGTGATATCATTTGCTGCTCAGTGATTGCAGTATTCTAGTCTGCATCTCCCCAAGGTAATACTTAAAATCTGGCCTGTTGGTGGGTCCTGAGGATAGGAGTTGAGAACCACTGATCTAGGTAAAGAGCTTCTGTCAGAAGCTCTTTAACATGTGATCAGACATGATGAATCACGGCTGAATCAGTGTAAACAGGAAAAGCCGCATATCGGCTTTTCCACTACTCGCGTCTGCAGACGCGACTAGATGAGAGCCGATCGGTGGCTCTCCTGACAGGGGGGGTCTGCACTGATTGTTTATCAGTGCAGCTCCTCCTAGGATCACCACCCAGGACCACCAGGGAGCCCACCCAGGACCACCAGGGAGCCCACCCTAGACCACCAGGGAGCCCACCCAAGACCACCAGGTAAGGGGCACACAAAGTGCAATAAGGATGGCACTGTGCCCATCTTTGATGCCTGCCAGTGCCTCCTTTTAACTGCTGCATATCAGTGTTATCTATCAGTGCCACCTATCAGTGCCCATCAGCGCCACCCATCAGTACCCATCAGTGTCAGCTATCAGTGCCCATCAGCACTGCTTATCATTGACGCCTATCAGTGCCCATCAGTGCTGCATATAAGTGCCTCATCATCAGTGTCACCTCATCAGTGCCGCCTCATCAGTGCCAATCAGTACTGCCTCATTAGTGCCAGTCAGTGTAGCCTCATCAGTGCCCATTAGTGAAGTAGAAAACATACCTATTTACAAAGTTTTGTGACAGTAAAAAATAAAAACATTTTTTTTTCAAAATTTTTGGTCTTTTTTTATTTGTAGCGCAAAAAATAAAAACCTCAGAGGTGATCAAATACCACCAAAAGAAAATTCTATTTGTGGGAAAAAAATTATAAAAATGTAGTTTGGGTACAATGTCGGATGACCCCGCAATTGTCATTCAAAATGTGACAGTGCTGAAAGCTGAAAATTGGTCTGGGCGGGAAGGGGGGTAACTGCCTGGTATTGAAGTGGCTAAAGTGGATGTAAACCCACCACTCACCCAGTATAAACTAATAGCACAGTATTAATGTATATATATATGCAATCCTACTGTGTGTGTCCCTACCTTGCAAATGTCACCCCCTTCAGCAGTAGCAGCCCCACAAAACTTGCCCCACAAAACTCTGAAATTGGTAGGTAGGTTTCTTTGCTGGAGCTCGTGGGTGGAGTTGTGATGTCACAAGACTCCCCACCCACCTCTACACTCTCAGACTCTCCTCTTCCTGAGTTTTAAGAAACATCCTGTCAAAACTCATGAAAGTCACCACATGACTTCAGCATGCCCAATCATGCTGAGGTGTGGAGCATCCAATCCTGGGAGAGCTGGAGAAGAAAGGGGAGTGGGGGGTGGGAAGCTCTGTCTGCTCTGTTCATGAGAAATGGAAATTACCTGTCACACTCACAGTACAGGGAAGAAACTTCTATTTATCTGTGAGACTTTTTTTTGCTTACTGAAAAAAAATAAAAGATAAGAGGATTGCACAGAGCTGGATTAACTCTTCGTGGTAAGACTGGGCACAGATGACGTGACATCCTATACTCTACTAGGCAGTAGTCTTAATAAAAATGTTTTTTCCGGGTTTACATCCACTTTAACCACTTCAATACCGGACGTTTATACCCCCTTCCTGCCCAGACCAATTTTCAGCTTTCAGCGCTCTCACACTTTGAATGACAATTACTCTTTCATGCTACACTGCACCCAAACAAAATTTTTATCATTTTTTTCACACAAATAGAGCTTTCTTTTGGTGGTATTTAAGAACCTCTGGGTTTTTTTATTTTTTGCGACATAATTGAAAAAAGTGCAAACATTTTGAAAAAAAAAACACTTTTTTTTAGTTTCTGTGATAAAATTTTGCAAATAAGTAATTTTTGTTCATAAATTTGGGCCAAAACCTATACTGCTACCTATCTTTGGTAGAAATAACCCAAATAAGTGTATATTATTTGGTCTGTGTGAAAGTTATAGAGTCTACAAGCTATGGTGCCAATCATTGAAAATTGATCACACCTGACGCACTGATGGCCTATCTCATTTCTTGAGGCCCTGAAATGTCAGGAAAGTACAAATACCCCCCAAATGACCCCATTTTGAAAAGTAGACATTCCAAGGTATTTAGTAAGAGGTATGGCGAGTTTTTTGAAGTTGTACTTTTTTCCCACAATTCTTGGGAAAATTAAGAAATTATTTGTTTGTTTGTTTTTTGCACAAAATTTGTTATAACAACAAGTTATTTCTCACACACAGCATATGCATACTTCCAATTACACCCCAAAATACATTCTGCTACTGTCCCTGAGTATGACAATACCACATGTGTGAGACTTTTTCACAGCCTGGCCACATAGAGAGGTCCAACATGCAGGGAGCACCGTCATGCATTCTAGGAGCAGAATTTTCACATCTAATTTCCTAACGACCTATTACACTTTTGAAGGCCCTGGAGCACCAGGACAATGGAATTACCCACAAAATGACCCCATTTTGGAAAGCAAACACCCCAACATATAATCTATGAGGCATTATGAGTCTTTTGAATGGTTCATTTTTTTCCACAAGTCTTCGAAAAACGTGGAAAGAAAATTAAAAAAGCCCAGGAACAGTGGGAATTTGTACGCACTAGGCACCCTCACACCTCCACATTTTATGCACTTCCTAAAGTGCATAAAAATGTACACAATCCACCTGGACGGCCAATTGTCTCTGGGAACGGCTGTATCTCGGAGGCAATGAGCCAGTTCATCGATTGGCACTTGAGGCCACATGTCTTGGAGTTAGCTTCCTACACTAAGGACACAATTCATTTATTAAAAATTCTGGAAAATATGGAAATCCTTGGGACGGCGGTCCTGGTGGCCATTGATGTTGAGTCTCTCTATGGCAGCATCCCCCACAACCTTGGGGTTGCTGCCATTGAGAGAATACTTCGCTAGCATTCCACACATGAATGGAAATTCAATTCCTTCATTGTAACGATGTTGGATTTTATACTACAACACAATTTTTTTCATGTTTAAGGGCTCCCACTACCTCCAGGTACAGGGCATGGCTATGGGGACCTCTTGTGCCCCATCGTACACCAATCTGTACCTGGGGGAGTGGGAGAAAGAATTACTTACCCGGGATGAGTTGACATGCTACACCAAACACGTCGTCATTTGGCAGCGCTATATCGACGACATGTTTTTGGTGTGGGATGGTCCAGTGAAATTGCTCAAAAGTTATCTTGAAGAGATGAATAAGAACGAGCTAAACCTGTTTTTACCATGACTTATCATGAAAGTCATATCAGCTTTATGGATGTCTATATTCAAAAGGACAGTCAGGGCAAACTTACCAGTACTCTTTATAGAAAAGAAACCGCTGGCAATACATTATTGCATGCCAATAGTTTTTATCCCGAACCTTTAAAAAAATCAATACCCTACAGTCAATTTTTGCGACTGAAACGGAGTTGCACATCCTATGAGGATTTCAAATTGGAAGCTGATTTATTAAATGCAAGGCTACGGGATAGAGGCTACACTAAAACCACATTAAGGAAAGCATTTAACCGAGTAAAAGACCTGGATAGACAAAATTTAATATTCACATCCAAAAATAATAATAAAGAAGCTAGGGCTGATACTACAAGACTAATTATACGCTTGTCCAAAGAACACAAACAAATACGTAAGATTCTAACTAAACATTGGTCTCTACTTATGAAAGATCCCATTCTGGGAAAATTAGTATGGACGTATCCACTAATTACGTACAGAAAGGCAGGGTTAATCGGAGATCGTCTAGTCCAAAGTGAATATAGGGGCAGCATACGAGGTGACCCATGTAAGGATAGGGGCACCTACCCATGTGGGTCAAGCTCCTGCTCTCCTTATATAGGCAGTAGGAAGTGCATAATATTATCCAATGGCAAAAAATTTGTTTCTGGACATTTTGCTAACTGCCATACCAAGGTGGTTGTACATCTTGCACAGTGCCAGTGCGGTTCCTTTTATTTAGGGAAAACAAAACAAGAATTTCAAGCACGGGTGAGCAAACATCTTCAGGGCATGAAGATGGGTAACTTATACCTCCCCTTGGGAAGACATGTAGCCAAATTTCATCATTACCACATGCCAAAAGTTCTCTTTACAGTGCTTAATAGAGTACATATCCCAGCCAGGGGTGGTGATTGGAACAAGATCCTTCTCCAGCGCAAAATGCGCTGGATTAGGCATCTGAGAGCCACTACACCCCCTAGCTTAAATGAGGCAGAAAGCTTTAGGCCCTTCTTAGAGGGCTATAGTTCTGGCAAAACCGATTAAAAGGTCTCTGTCTTCCATTCTACCTCGCCCCCTTTCTCCTATCATGGACACAGGGACTTCATTATCCTGGAGTACCATGTGTCCATCATAGGCCCTTGGTGGTTATTTTGATAGTCCTCCATATATACCCTGTGACCCTGTGTCTCCCCTTGGGGGTCCCCCCACGGACCGATCCGATGGATAAAAGACAAGAAAAACCTGGAGGCTTTCTATTTCTTTTTTTTTTTTTTCTTTTTTTTTCTTTCTTGTTCTCTTCATTATGATTGATTTTGATATGTTTTTTGAGATTTGGAATTCGAAATTTGAGATCTGACATTTCAAGTATTTCAAGTATTTTGAGATTTCAAGTTTTTTTGATATTCAATTATTTTGTTCTGTTATGTATGTGCATTTTTCATGCAAAAAAGTTGTTGGTTGTCATATCACAACTTTAATGTACACGGTGCTCTACTGGGTATGAGTATTTCCTGGATGTAGTTCATCTCTCTGCTTTTTCTCCCATTACGTCCAGCACAAAAAGGCCCCTGTGGTTTGGGAAGATTTCCGCCCAGGGGCCGCTTTGGTCAGCACTATGTGGTTGGGCAATTTACTTTCCCTCCACTAGATGGCGCTGGCCATTTAATGTGCTGTCGGTTATAGTCCTTAGCCGGAGCGTCTTCCGGCTCTTTGGCCGGATGTGACGCAATGCGCAGTGACGGACTTCCATTCGGAGGAGGACGCCGGGGATAGTCGCCATTTTCCTTCCCTTCGGTCGTTCCGACCGCATGTCAAGCCAGGGCCCGAGGTTGTGCCAGGGACGAGCGGTGGATCTAGGGGTCGGCTCAGCCCGGTAGTTGTAATTGGGGCATGGTAGCCCTAGTTTTTTTTTTTTTTTTTTTTTCTTTCTTGTTCTCTTCATTATGATTGATTTTGATATGTTTTTTGAGATTTGGAATTCGAAATTTGAGATCTGACATTTCAAGTATTTCAAGTATTTTGAGATTTCAAGTTTTTTTGATATTCAATTATTTTGTTCTGTTATGTATGTGCATTTTTCATGCAAAAAAGTTGTTGGTTGTCATATCACAGCTTTAATGTACACGGTGCTCTACTGGGTATGAGTATTTCCTGGATGTAGTTCATCTCTCTGCTTTTTCTCCCATTACGTCCAGCACAAAAAGGCCCCTGTGGCTTGGGAAGATTTCCGCCCAGGGGCTGCTTTGGTCAGCGCTATGTGGTTGGGCAATTTACTTTCCCTCCACTAGATGGCGCTGGCCATTTAATGTGCTGTCGGTTATAGTCCTTAGCCGGAGCGTCTTCCGGCTCTTTTTACCGGATGTGACGCAACGCGCAATGACGGACTTCCATTCGGAGGAGGACGCCGGGGATAGTCGCCATTTTCCTTCCCTTCGGTCGTTCCGACCGCATGTCAAGCCAGGGCCCGAAGTTGTGCCAGGGACGAGCGGTGGATCTAGGGGTCGGCTCAGCCCGGTAGTTGTAATTGGGACATGGTAGCCCTGCTCTGGCAACCTGCTCTTTGTCCCCATCCACGGGTTCCCTGTAACTATTTTCATTTGGAAGATCAGCTTTTTATAAGATGTTTTTCTATTCAGAATGAGTTGGGTAATCACCCAGCTCCTTGTGTCTGAATCTCTCTGTAATATTTTTTCTAGAAACCTTCCATTTTAATATACGGTTTTTGCACTGGTCGTTGGATAATTTTAGGACATCATTTTATGTCCTATTATCCCGACGTTCTGGGAAGTATACAATAAGTGGAGAGAGAATGGTGTACCTAGGACTACCCGAACTACACAGAGGGTTATATACTGTGCTATTTTGTAAGTAATGTACATGTGAATGAGAATGCATATGTGTTGATTGCATGTAATGAAGCTCTATACAAGATATTAGTGCGCACATCTTTTTACGTTACATACGGCGGTATCTTTCCCTGAAGAAAGAATTAATACAGATAACAATTCTGAAACTCGTTGGATGAACCCCCCTAGGATAGGTCAATGGCTGACCATGGGATTTCTCCTGACTTGGGTGATACCACCATCTATTTAGGACTTTGTGTCTCCTTCTGTTTTTATCCTTTGTACCAATGTGCATAATTGAATAATTGTTTTTCTTTGTTGTAAGTGGTCCAATTATGGGCACTACAATTTTTTAACCTTTGTCAAAATAAACTATATATTTTTTACAAATTGATTTGTGGAAATTGCCTTAAAAATCACAACTTATAGGGGTACTTTTTCTCTTGGTTCTGAATATACTCCTCTTTATGGGAGAACTAAAAGAACTCTTCCTATGACTCAGGTGGACACTGATTAGAGGTGATGAGGGTGGATGAGGTGCTCCGGCCCAAAGGACCTGGTCAGGATCCATACAACAGAAAAATGAATATTTGGGGGGCACACCTTAACAATGTATTACATTAGAGATGGTGCTGCTATAAGACCATACAAACAGAATAGCATATTACAGCGCACTCATACAAAATTACATTTAACTCCTGCGAGGCTATTTAAAAGCACCTGAACATCTTAAACAAAAATATGGGGAGTTAGTTACACCATATGACCATAAAGAGCTTATTTATGTGTCTGTTGTATGGATCCTGATCAGATCCTTTGGACTGGAACATCCCATCCGCCCTCATCACCTCTAATCAGTGTCCATAGGAAGAGTTCTTTTAGTTCTCCAATAATGAGGAGTGTATTGAACGTGCAGCAGACAATCACAGATGATAGACAAAGCTGGGATCAGTGCAAGGGTAGTCAGACACAGGATACATAAGTAGCAGCAAATGGGAGCTCAGAGAGTTGTGAAGTTGCTCAGGCAATGCAGGCTTGACTGCGCACATGTATATAAAGGGAAGCAAACTGTGAGGCAGGCCAGTAAGTGATGGAAGGCAAAGAAAATAAAAACCTACAGGATAGCAGGTGACACCCATAGCACAGACCAAAACAACACATGTGAAGAAATTACAGGTCTAGCAGAATCACTGCAGCACGGAGGTAAGAATACAAAGGCAGGAAATCTGCAGGTTAGATTGTGACAACTGAAATTCGTTGCCATTTCACAGGCACATTCAATTTTAAGGTTTGACATGTTTGGTATCTATTTACTAGGAGAACCTCATCTTTTATATTTTGCAAAAAATCGGGTAACATATTGTGTTTGTGTGCCCTAAAATTAAGTTTAGTGTATTTTTTATTGAAAATTTGCGTTTGAGACTGTTGAGCTTGTAGGTAGGTGCAGTTCCCCTCCATGCTCAGGTGGTGTTGTTTGACAGCCGACAGGAGAAGGGGGAACTCGTGTTCTTCTGAGGTCTCCGTAGGTGTTGTCAGGTGTCTGATTGGACACTGCTGCCCTGGATGACCTCAGAGACCATCTTTAGTGTGGGCAGTGCTAATAAATAGCACTGTCTACCTTCATTTGGCATGCATTTCTGAAGTGACTAGGTCAGGGACAGGAACCCACTGGATAGGGGTAATGTGTCTAGTGCAGAGAAAGGTTCAGGTGGAGAAGGGACAGAGTAGGGTCTGCTCCCCTTTGCTGCTAGCTAATAGCCCTTATGCATCCAGGTGCATTGTTGCCAGACTGCTTTCCAAACATCTCCTCTGCCAGATGCTGCCGAGCATTATAAGTGTTTTTGGGGATCCTCTGCTACTCTCTGTAAGTGCTGCCATGCCAGTTTGGACGTGTTACAGTGACTCTGTTATCATCTTGTCTGAGCTTTTCCGTTAATACATGTAGCAGGGAGCTGGTTATCTTACGTGCAGTATCAAAAGACACTCTGCATTGTTGCAGTGAGACTGTTTCCCTCTAGTGGCAGCTAAGATTCTGTGTCATCATATCCTGCCAGCAAAGTGTATACCATAAGGGAGCAAAGCATACAGGGAATTATAGTCCCAAGGCTCGAGTACACATTCGTTTGAACTGTTGGGAAACTAAAACTATCAGTCTGCTGGTAGTAAAGAACAGGCTGCTGGGAGAGGATATAAAAAGGCTTGTCTAGGCCTAGATCTCTATCTGGGGACACTGTCTTGGATCTGCTAGCAGTGGCTCTGTGTTGGAGAGTGCTGAGGCTGAGTTGTGGCCAGCACAAGAAAAGTTAACATGAGGCAGGAGAACAGAGTGGACTTATGGGAGAGGTGCTTCCTCCCAGGTCAGTTACCAGAATGATCCAGGTATCCACAGCCGGTTGGGGACATCCAGCCTGAGAGAGGGGGATCCCAGCTGAATATCTGAACGCACCTGCAATGACGATGTGAATCATTCCGGTGTGAGGTGAGCAGCCGGGTCACTAGAGGAGCCTGCCTGTTCCAGGAAGTTTGTTTGGGCATTGATCGCAGGATTGGGTGAGGGGGCATTTGCCCATTTGCAGGAAACAAGGACACTGCACACAGATAGAGTTGTATGGACACTGTATACAGACATCATTGCTCTTAGTTACCCTGCTGACATTTGTAGTGCCACAGGACATAAGGCCATTTAGATACAGAGACACTGTATACAGACACCATTGTCCTTTCACCCTGCTGAGGAAGCTCTTGCATTCCTTACTTGATAATCCGGCCAGTTGTGTTGTTTGGCCCTGCTATTCAGCAGTTTAAGTACACCAACTAGTGTGGCTAGCTGAAGAATGCAAAGCCTCATCTTCCTTCCAAGAGACTGCAGTTACTGGTGCCATACAGGCACACATACACATGTTCAGGGTTCTATATATGTAGTGGGTGTGTGGAATAATTTATCTGGGAAGTTAAGCCACTGAATATTGAACTGAGGACAGTGTTGTAGTTGGGCCTGTGGTGTCAGGGGACAGAAGAGAGAGACAGTCAAACAAATTCTCCTGCTCACAAACAGTAGTGCTCAAACACAAGGTTCTGAGGAAGAGGGGATCGCCCCTCAAAATGCGTCAGCCGTCTAGATGGTCCTCCGGTGTGCTGGACATAGTCCTTGTGACCAGGTTGCTGTTTATCCATTGCAGACTTTGACATGCTGTTTTACACTCCTTTGTTTGTGAGTATGTTTTTTATCTTTCAATTTCAATAAAAATACTTGGGTAATGCACAAGGCTGGTGCGCCCTCTTCTTTCTTTTACAGTGACAGAAGAGAGAGGTCTGACATAGAGAGGGTCAGTCTTCTGCTCGCCTCCTGCCTGGACTCATAGAGCCAAATTTGAGTAGAGATAACCAATCCAATAAAAAGTGTCAAATTGTGATTTATTTGCCATTTACGTGTGCCTCTGCTCTTGGGGACATTCTCAGGTTTGGATTCCCCTGATAGCAGCCAGAATATAGTATTGAGCTATATTGCTCTTGATCTCAGTCATTGCTCTCCAGTTGATTACTTGAATATATATATATATATATATATATATATATATATATATATATATATATATATACTTTTACTGTCTGTTACTTTTCCACAAAAATATTGCAGAAAAGGCAATTTCTGGGTTTTACTATAACATGTGTGTTTCTGATTGGTCATTGCAATTACACTATTGCCAGGGTGCCAAGAGCGGCAGACAGTGTTATTGCGGTTGAGTGGCAGAGTATACAACAGCATATTTAACCACTTGCCGACCTGTTTACGCAGATATACTGCGTGGGCTGGTTGGCTTTCCTGCGTGAACCGATGTACTTGTACGTCGGTCCACGAATGAGGAATTGCGGACTCGGTGTCTGCCAGTGACACACGATCACTCTGTGCAGAGGCAGAACGGGGATCTGCCAATGTAAACACGGAGGATCCCAATTCTGACAGGGGACATGGCAGAGATCTACTGTTCCCAGTCATCGGGAACGGTGATCTGTCACATCCCTGGCAGCCCATGCCCCTACAGTTAGAACACACTGAGGGAACGCAGTTAACCCCTTGATCGCCCCTAGTGTTAACCCCTTCCTTGCCAGTGTCATTTTTACATTGATCAATGCATTTTTATAGCACTGATCAATGTAATAATGTCACGGGGGGGCGGAGCCGGCATCCGGAGCGGATGGTCGTGTAAGGAGAGAGCTCTGGCAGTTCGGCGGCTATAGCGACTCCAGAGCGAAATCCCAAGCACCCGATCGGCTCCCAAGAAGCCTACGGACACTGCGGCTGACTATGCTGTCCACTGGGAAAAGAAAGGATCGGGAGGGCCCGAGAAAAATAGAGGACTTCTTCGTCCCCACAGCAGGCCGGAGAGCACAAAATGGCGTCGACGCGGCACCAAGGCCGCAAGCGGAGCGGGAAGGAGACCCACAGTCGCAGCCCAGATCACAAGGTGAGACGACCGGGGATGCTGTCCCGCTGCCAGCCTCACCATCTGACAGCCCGATCAAGCAAAAGCGGAGAGTGGGGAACCAGGGCGAGGACGTGGGTAACCTTAGAGGGAATGAGGAAGCTATGGAGGAGACTGACCATTACAGCCAACAGCTAAACTCCTTCCCCACTACAGGCCAAGCCATCACTGACGACACACTGAAAGGCATGCTATTAACCCTGAGGAGTGCCCT
>BLSH010283812.1:456518-490322 GCA_018402905.1 Glandirana rugosa
AAAAAAAGATGTATAAGAAACTATTTTTTTTCTTTTGCGTTATCCGCATATAACTAACAAAAAAAACGTTTCCAATAGCGCAGATGTTTTGTGTCCTATGTAAATACCTGAAAATAAATAAATAAAAAATGGCCATTACCGTCGCTAGACGTTAAAGTGTCCACCTTCAGACCTATCTGCTTTGCGCAGACTCCGACATCGACACGCCACCGCTGGTAGTGTTTCCTCCTGCCTCCGTGGGACTAGACAAAGAACACAGGACGCCCAGCCCTATAGATCACTGCTCGCCCCTCGTCACAGACTCTATTCCGAGACCCTAGTCGACCGCAGGAAGCAAAAACAATTAAAAAAGTTGCCACTAGGGGTCACTGTCCCCTTAGGTAATCTCCTTACCAGAGACTCAAATCAATACAGCTTTGTTATGAGAAGGACGCCAGCTGATCCCAGAGCCTTATCTCAGACACTGCTCCCCGCTCGTCACTAGATATCCCGACCCGCAGGACACAAGAAACAGATCAGGGTGCCTCCGTCCTCCTTTGTGATGGTCGCCACCGCACAGCTACAGCCTCAGACGCGTTTCGTCTATCCAGACTTCCACCTGTGAAATTGCAGATCGCTGCCATTACCGGTAAAAAATAAATAAATAAAAGTCCATAAATGTATCCTGTGTTTTGTAGACGCGATAACCTTTGCAAAAAAAACAATCAATATACGCCTATTGCGTTTTCTTTTTTTTATCAAAGAATATGTAGAAAAAAACATATTGGTCTAAACTGGTCTGATGAATACATTTATTTTAATATTTTTTTTTGCTTATGCATTATAAAAGAAAGTGAAAAAATGTTTTAGTTTATAGCACAAAAAATAAAAAACGCAGAGGTGATAAATTACCACCAAAGAAAGCTCTATTTGTGGGGAAAAAAGGACATCAATTTTGTTTGGGAACAGCGTCACCACGCAATTGTCATTAAAAGTGACGCAGTGCCATATAGAAAAAAATGGCCTGGTCAGAAAGGGGGCAAATCCTTCTGGGGCTGAAGTGGTTAAGCGGCTCCTGCGGGGGGTAGCGCTACATACACATTACTGCAATTCCTGATCTCTGTGTGCATTCTATCCTCTCTGGGTACCAAAGTCTGGGGCTCTGCTCACAAGCTAATATCTGGTGACGTGTGTAAAAAAATTTGAAACTACCAACATTTTATTCTCCAGGGTCTCTATTTTCAGAAAATATATAATTATTGGGGGTTTTAACTGTCTTTGAGGATTAATATATTTTTTAAACATGTGCAAAAAATGCAAAAATGGCTCTGGCAGTGAAACATGTTTCCACAATTCTTTCTACATGATCATGATGGATAATAATCAGCAATGACTAAGAACAAAGCAAGGTTGAGAGCTACCCATTCTATCCAGATTTCTGCTACAGAGTTGGAAATGTAAATAGAATGTGTCATAGACTGATTTGCTGCTGATTACTCAGGAATGGCAGCCGTACTATAAAGCGGTACATCTTAACTGTCAGTAATCCTCCAAAGAGGAAGGTCCTTCTTTGGGTATCAGGTTGACATGGATACTTCCTTTTGGCTGTCCAGTAGTGGGGCTTCTCAGGCTGCACAGTGTGGTGACATCATGAATAGGTGACTGGTCAGGCACAGAGCACAATGCTGGATCCAGTGGCTGTCACTTCTGGTAGAGGTGTTGACAAGGGACAACTCTGATGAAGTTAGGTTAGTAAAAAAGTTAGGCACGGGTGTTCTTAAGTGTACATCTGTGCACACGGCCATGTTTGCCCATGTGGGTTGCACAGGTATTCCATGCATCCATGTACAGGCAGTCCCATTCACGTCTATTGGGACACAGTGACTGTACAAACAAAGCTCCTGCTTCCAATTTTACATCCGTGTGGGTGTGGATGTGTGCCCTCAAATGCAGACAGTGTGGCTTTGGGAACACGCACCCACACGGGATGTCAAATTGGGAGCAGCAGCTGTGTCGCATTAACATGAATGGGACTGCCTGTATGCATCCTATGCAGGCAAACACAGCCTTTGCATAGGTGTAAGTTTAAGTAAGCCCATGTAAATGAGGCATAAAAGGTGATTAATGGGTAAAAGGAGTATTAAGGGGTTAAGCCGGCCATAGATGGTTCAAAGTTTGTATGGTTCAGCAGGGAATGGCCAAGATTCGAATCATGTATGGGCAGGCTGAATGTACCAAGTTGATTGATCAATCAATTTGGGTACACCAGCCTGCCGGACTTTATATAGGATTACTGCTAGCAGCTGGTATAGCCGCTAGCTATAATCACTGTCTTCTCCCAGCAGGAAGGGCTTCCCCGCCCCCCCTAGGAGAATACAATGGCTCAGTGGGAGGGATTCTCCTGTCAACACTGTCTGTGTGCTACCCATGGTTGCAGGAAAGAAATTTGCTTTGTGTATGGCCTGCTTTAGGTGTAGAGAGCTATGTCTGGATATAGACTTAAAAGTAATTTTGCAGTATTTCTGGCTTTACAACACCGATCTCACTCTATTACTGACTGATTTGCTCTAAATAAGAAGATAACTGGCCAGCCACCTCAAATCAATTTAAGTGGAAAGGCATATATAAAAGCAGGAAAAGCATTAACAAAAATGAAAGGAAACCCATCACAAACCTGTTTGATTCAAAATGAGAATCTGATTAAAAAATTATTTAGTGGATGTTGCTTTCAGTCACAAATGTTAGTATATCCAGAGATAAAGACAGCTAAAATTAAAGACAGAACTGGCTTCTGTGTGTGTGCTGTGTGGGGTGCCTCGTGTGATCTGTTGGTGTGTGTATTTGTGATGTGCGGGGTGCATGTGATGTGTTTCTGAGTGCACATGTGAAGTGTGAGTATGTGGGGTTTGCATGAAATGAGAGGAATAGTACAATGAAGGCAAGCACATTCAAGTTACCAAAAACTTTGCAGAATCAAGTAAAGCCCATTCAAGTTACCAAAAACTTTGTAGAATCAGTAGAACGCCAGCTCAGTAGTACCCCCAGCTCATTTGTACCCCCATTCAGCAGATCCCCAGATCTAGTACCTCACTCAACAAATACTAAGCTCATCAGTACCCTTGTTCAGCAGATCCCTGGCTCAGTAGTACCCTCAGCTCTTTTGGTGCCCCACCCAGTATTACCCCCAGCTCTGCTGATCCCCCACTCAGTTGTAACCTCTAGCTCTCCTGATCCCACACTCATTGGTAACCCCCCACCTCTGCTGATCCTCCATTCAGTTGTATGCCCCAGCTCTGCTGATCCCCCACTCAGTAGTAACTCCAAACTCTACTGATTCCCCATTCAGTAGAAACTCCAAGCTCTGCTGATTCTCTGGTTTGCTGATCCTCCTCTCTCTCCAGTCCCCGCTCACCTCAAGCTCTATTGCTCCTATGCTGCACACCACATGTGACATCTACTAGTTTCTTATGTTCTGGTACCCCAGCTCTGCAGATCATCTGCCTCTAGTCCCTGCTCACCTTCTGCTATAGCATTCCCACATTGTGCACCATGTGTACTGTCTGCTAGTTGTTCCGCTCCGGTCTGGACCCCGCTCACCTTCCTGCTGTTCCTTGCTGCACACCAGATGTGATTTCTGCACCAGGCACACCCAAAATATATACACATGAACTCATGAACTGGAAGTGACTACGGATGATGTCTTTCTGGTTCGCTTGTTGGTTCCCAGTGCATTCTGGGATATTTCATACCTCCTAAACAAAACAAAGCTAACTTTGAATAAAAGCCCCTCAAAATGCTGCAAGTGCTGTTAGCAAGCATTGTGGTAAATTTCTACGGAGGCTTTGGAGACACTTTGAAGCATCAAGAAAGTGACAGGGGTAAACATTTTGAAGCAAAACAAACACAACAGTATGAACAGGACTGTAAACAAAACATTTTATTTAGTTAGAGGTGCTTTGATTGCTATTCAGATTGCTTTTAAAAAGCATGTCAATGCCACATATTGAAGAAAGTGTAAACAAGCCCCTACTGTTTGGCTGACTTTTTCTACCCAGGTCCTTTGATTTCTCAATCAAAGCTTGGTGATGTCGGCAGTCCACCCATGACTTAAACTTCTGTAGATCAGACAAAATTTTAGCCATGTATGGCCAGCATAAGCTTTTTTACATTTATTTTTCTACAGCATTATTTATTTAGCTGTCCGTCCATCTGTTTCCTCTCTCTCTGATCATTGACAGAGCAAAGAACAATGATATGCAAAGCGATAATCCACAGAAGCTGATTGGATTTCAGTTCACTGGAGTCAGACCAGCTAAAGATGAGTTCTGAATGGATAATAGGGATTACAGCACAGCACAGCACAAACAGTCCTGACAGATCATTATCTATCTATCTATCTATCTATCTATCTATCTATCTATCTATCTATCTATCTATCTATCTATCTATCTATCTATCTATCTATCTATCGGCTTTTCCTATCCACCTTCTGTCTTAACTACCAACTGTTTATTAACATTCTACAGTACATTGTATTTGGCTTTCTCTTCCTCTCTTCTTCTCGGATAAGTAGCATACAAAAAAAAGTTAAATGATATGTTACGCAGCTGATTGGATTACAAAGAATAAAGGATCTGCCATTGCTGCCCCTCTTCTAAGAATACTAATTTTTATGGCTGTGTCTGGCATCTGTACTCACTGTCCTTGTAAAACCATGCACATTAGAAAGTCAAAGTGAAGATAGGACTTCTAACTTGCATGTTTGTTTCATGTCCATGCCTCCAAAAGTATGGAAGCCATTGGATCCAGCGGAGGACTTGGCTAGAGGGCATGGGGACATTTGCCTGGGCCAGTACAAATGATCAATGTTGGGTGGGTGAATTTGGATAGATATACCCCTTATTAAGACCTTAGAGAGCTGATAGGTGTTACATAGCTATCTACTCTCTGTTTAAATCTGCAATCAAAATGTCACTCAAAGGCAACTTTTGTTTTAATCCGCAGTGGTGCAAAAACCTGAAAGGGAAAAACCATTAAGTGAACAAAAAACATGCATGTAAAACACACACTAAAAAGTGCACTTAAGGGTGTGCTTTAGTCCACCCTATGAAGGGATAGGACCTTACTTCCTGGGGGAGAAATCCCATTTGGGCGCATTTTCCCATTATCAGAAGTGGAACTAGAGGCTCCCCGAGTCTATATAGATGAAAACCTGGAAAAAGGCTTCATCCGCCCCTCATCTTCTCCTGCCGGAGCTGGCATATTTTTTGTTGAAAAAAAAGATGGATCACGGAGACCCTGTGTGGATTATAGGGAGCTGAGCAAGGTCACTATTAAAAACAGATACCCGCTCCCCCTCATTCCTGAACTGTTCCAGAGGTTCCGAACTGCGCAGGTCTTCACAAAACTGGATCTGCGGGGGGGCATATAACCTTGTCCAAATCCAACCTGGTGATGAGTGGAAAAAAACATTTAGAACCCGATTCGGACATTTTGAGTACCTTGTTATGCCTTTTTATCTTTGCAACACCCCAGTCACATTACAACACCTGGTGAATGACATCTTCTGAGATTTTCTGAATCACTTTGTCATAGTGTATCTTGATGACATCCTAATCTTCTCTGTAACCCTGGAACTTCACCGTAGTCATGTAAGAAAGGCACTAACTACTCTATGGGAACATAGACTGTATGTCAAGGCTGAGAAGTGTGACTTTGAAAAATCATCCATTCAGTTTTTGGGCCTCATTATCTCTACCGATGGGATCTCCATGGATCCACAAAAAGTAAAAGCGATCCTTGAGTGACCAGCTCCCTCAGACAAGAAAGGCGTCCAACGTTTCCTTGGCTTCGCCAATTTTTATTGGAGGTTTATAAAGGGCTTTTCCACCATCATTTCTCCCATCACCCAACTAACTCGCCGGCAGATGCGATATCAATGGTCGCAGGAGGCTTAAATAGCCTTTGATAAACTCAATAAACTGTTAGTTTCAGCACCCATACTTCAGCATCCGGACTCAGCCTTGCCATATGTACTCGAGGTGGAAGCCTCCGAAATAGCCACAGGTGCAATACCATCTCAGCGCTAGGGAACCAAAGCCTTGCTGCACCCCGTAGCATTCGACAGCCAAGAGGTTGAGGCCCTGGCAAGCCTGGTGGGCACTATTCTTTTCCAGGTTTAATTATCATATATCCTACCAGCCTGGTTCCAAGAATGGGAAAGCAGATTCCCTTTCCCGGATGTTCCCTGATACTCCTGAGATTGCTGAACCTGGCACAATACTTTCTGCAAAAAATTTTTTGCTTGTGTTGCCTGACTTGAGAACAGCGATAAAACAAGCCTCCATCCAGTATACTGGGCCAGAAAAATCTTCCCTAAAAAACCAACAAGGTTTGCTCAGGTACCAGGATAAAATTTTTGTCCCTCAGCAAGTCAGACTGCAAGTTTTGAGGACTTTCCATGATCATAAGATGGCCGGACATTTTGGAATATGGAAAACCTCTGAATTAGTCCAGCACTTCTTTTGGTGGCCCAGCTTGAGCCAGGATTGTGGAAAGTATATAAAGTGCTGCACAGCTTGCCAATGCAATAAGGGGTCCAACGCAAAGTCCTGGGGTCTATTAAGAGCACTACCTGTCCCAGAACAACCATGGAAAGAAATCTCTATGGACTTTATTGTAGACGTACTGCCCTCTGAAGGTTTTAGGACAATTCTGGTCGCAATCGATCGGCTCTCAAAAATAGCACATTTTCTGCCTATGATAGACACACCCTCCGCTGTGGAAACCGCCAATATATTTGTGAAAGAGATCATCAGGCTGCATGGAGTACCAGACAACATTGTATCAGACAGAGGAGTACAATTTGCTTCAAGATTCTGGAGAGATCTGTGTAAAACGTTATCCAATGAAGTATGTCTATCATTAGCCTATCACCCTCAGAGTAATGCTCAGACCAAACCTTGGAGCAATATCTG
Organism: Glandirana rugosa; assembly: GCA_018402905.1. Classification (NCBI taxonomy): domain Eukaryota; kingdom Metazoa; phylum Chordata; class Amphibia; order Anura; family Ranidae; genus Glandirana; species Glandirana rugosa. The sequence goes on from BLSH010283812.1 coordinate 463,475, forward strand.
CGGTGCTTCTGCACCTACTCACAAGATGACTGGGTATCCCTCCTTCCCTGCGCAGAATTTGCCTATAACAATTCCTTGCATGCTACCATCAACCAATCTCCATTCTGGGCAAATTATGGGTTCCATCCCTCCTTCCTCCCCAACACCCTACCAGAAGCTTCGGTCCCTGCAATCCAGGAGCGGATAATTATAAACGCCTTCGGGAGACAATGCAGAGAGCTCAGGAGAGCTACAAGAAGTTCTATGATAAGGGAAAAAGAGAGAACCTCATGTTCAATGTTGGAGACAAAGTTTGGCTATCTGCTGCTAACCTTAAACTTTCATGCCCCTTCCGGAAGTTGGGACCAAAGTTCATCGGGCCCTTTGAAATCAAAAGATAGGTTAACCCTATAGCCTTCAAACTGGCTTTACCGGACTCCTACATCCACACGATCTTCCATGTCTCGCTTCTCAAACCAGCAGTTCCTAGTCCATTCCCGGGGAGAGAAGATCTGCCGCCACCTCCAGTGTCAGTGGAAGGGGAAGTGAAGTTTGAAGTGGAGACTATCATGGATTGCAGAGGAAGAGGCAGGCAAGTCCAGTATCTAATTAAATGGAAGGGGTATCCCCCGGAAGAAAATTATTGGGAACCCTCCAGTAACGTGTATGCCCCAAGACTTTTGCAAGACTTCAAGAGAAGACACCTGGAGAAGATGGCCCATTTAGGCATCCAGAGGCTGCCCCTTGGGGGAGGGGGGGGCACTGTCAGGGAAATGTCCGTAGGAATGGCGATTTTGCCAGTAACAGAAATGGATACCATGGGCAAATACTGGCGCGCATGAGCACGGGTACGCGTGGTCACGCAAATTGGAGCGCATGTGTGAGCACGTGGCTTAATTGAGGAAGCGCTACCCGGCCTATAAAAGTTTGTGGGTGCCTAACCTAAATTGCTGGATTGTCGTCAATTTCCTGTTTACCTCTGAAGCTTGCATCTGCATTTGACTTCCTGTTGTGACCCGGCTTGTTCCAGACCTATGACCTTCTCCCCTGGCTCATCCCTGGCTTGTTCCTCTGACTCTCCATTTGCCTCTGCTTGATCTTCTGTGCACAACCCCGGCTTGTTGCAAGGACTCTGCTTCTGCCTGATATTCTGTGTATGACCCCGGGTTGTTACAAGTACTTTGTCCTGCCTGATGCTCTGTGCATGACCTCTGCCTGTAATATGGACTTTGTCATTGCCTACTACCGAGGACTTGTCACTTAACTGTGTTTGCTTTCCAGTGTGTGTGACCCCCAGCCTGTTCTTTACTGCTATACTTCAGAGCGCAAGTATCCAATCAGCCCAGCCAGAGTTCCTGACAGACTGCAGTTGGCCACGCTCATCACTGCCAGCGTCACCTCCTTCCTGATAGCCCCATCTGGATCCTGATGGTGACAGCTTCACAGGCATGGGTGCATGTCCCTGGCTGCAATGTCTGAGTATCACGAATTGCGCACCAGTCTCTGCATACCTGTCAAACTGGGCTGAGTGAATGAGTCTGTACAGCTACCATGTCTCTATGAACTTACTGTATATAGGCTGCCTGCATGCAGCTCCCTACTAGTCCAAAAAGAAAAATAAATAGCTCTTCATCCTGTATGGGGCTCTGCACCCATATGAATAAGAATTTAGCCTGGATTCACACTTTATACATGTTGGCAATGCACAATTTAGCAAAAGGGTCAGGGATATCTTTTGCATACTTGCCAACACTCTCGAATTTCCCGGGACACTCCCAGTATTTAGACCTTTTTCCCGGTCTTACTGATTCCCGGGAAATGTCCTGAGAAATCCCCGTTTTCCCGATTCCCCACCACCACTAGAGGTCCGTGGCCGGCGCTGGTTCTGTCTCCGTCACCATTTTACTGAAGACCAGCGCATTAGGGAGAACCAAGGGGCGGAGCCCAGGTGGCAATGCAAGTGGGCTCCGCCTCTTGGTTCTTCCCTTTGGCCTCCAGTGCTGGTAAATGGCGCGGAGGCCAAACAAATAAGGCAGTCAGTGGCGTCCCCACATGGGGGGATGGCGGCTGGCACCCGGGTAAAGAGGGGTAACTGGGGACACCTAATGTAAGGAGATGCTCCCCTGTGGACACCTAATGTAAGGAGACACTTGGCTGGGGACATCTAATGTAAGGAGGCACTCGGCTGGGGACACCTAATGTAAGGAGACACTCCCCTGAGGACAACTGATGTAAGGAGACACTCAACTGTGGACACCAAATGTAAGGAGGCACTCCACTGGGGACACGTAATGTAAGGAGACACTCCACTGGGAACACCTAATGTAAGGAGACACTCCACTGGGGACACCCAATGTAAGGAGGCACGCCGCTGGTGACACCTAATGTAAGGAGGCACTCCTTTGGGGACATCTAATGTAAGGAGACACTCCACTGGGGACACCTAATGTAAGGAGACGCTCCGTTGGGGACACCTAGTGTAAGGAGACCCTCCCCTGGGGACACCTAATGTAAAGAGACACTCCCCTGGGAACACCTAATGTAAGGAGGCACTCCGCTGGGGACACCTGATGGAAGGAGGGACTCTGCTGAGGACACCTAATGTAAGGAGGGACTCCACTGAGGACACCTGATGTAAGGAGAGAATCCGCTGAGGACACCTGATGTAAGGAGGGACTCCTCAGAGGACACCTGATGTAAGGAGGGACTCCGCTGAGGACACCTGACGTAAGGAGAGACTCAGCTGGGGACGCCTGATAGAAGGAGGGACACTGCTGGTGACACCTGATGGCATCTGGTGGCAGGTGACGGTGGCAAGTGACAAGCTCAGGGCTTCCACTGATTCTGCTTTATGGTGGCCTATTGAATGTATCATATCTCAGTGCCTTTCAAGGCATTTTTTAAAACAGTATTTTCTCATATGCATCTTTTAAAACAGTATTTTCTATTACATTAAGTTATCGTCCAACTCCGGTAAAATCCTGCTGCCCCCAAACTGCAAGAGGTACGCTACACATTTACACTATGTCTGGAGTATGAAAAAAGCAGTTTTACTTACCAAATTCTCCACTTCCATGGCAAACTGCACTCTGCTCTTCTTCCTATGCTCCTGTGGTGGACTGTTCCTCAGCGTCCTTACATCCATGTAGAGCTATGCGCTCTACACTACTCTTGATGATGTCAGAGGACATCTGACCTCTGGATCGTATGGGAGACAAGGCTGCGGATGCCACTTTTGCAGTGGGGGGGAGCCTGCAGGAGTGAGTGATTAGATAACTAAAAGTACTTTTTCCAATACTCTAGACATAAATTATAAATAATTATACATAGCTATAAATTATTGGCCTTACGTTGATCGAAATGAGGACAGTTCAGCAGGGACTGGCCGAATTTGGATCAGTGTGTATTAGTGTTGGGAGAACAGTTCGGCCTGAGCATGAATTTGGGCCGAACATTGGCTGTTCGCCCGTTCGACAAACACCCGAATTGTCGGGCGGTCGACCGTTTGTTTGGGCTGCTGAGAGCCCCACAATGCACTGCGCGCCTCACAGTGCATTGGAAGCCCTGTTTGGCTAAAGCAATGAAGGATTTGCTCAATCAGGGCACAGAACACTGTCAGAGTCATGATTGGAGAAAGTAATAATGACTGTGCCCAATTATGGCTCATTGCTCTTAGACCCAACCTCCTCTGGCTTCCCACAGCAGCCATTTGCAGTGTGATACTGGAGTGGAGATAGATAGAACATGGCTCTGATAATTGCTACTAGCAAGTTAGTGTGCTATAGTGATTCTATTGTGAGTGTAGAGTGTCATTTTAGTGTGAGTGTAGTGTGACTATTTATTTTTACTTTAGTGTGAGTGTAGTGTGAATATAGTGATAGTGCAGTGTTAAGTGTAGTGCGACCATTCATTATTTCTTTACTGTCAGTTTAGTGTTTCAGGACAGGTTTACTGCAATATATTTAAGTGCATTAGTGCATGTTTACCGCAGTATATTGAAGTGCATTAGTGTATGTTTACTGCAGAATATTGACGTGCGCTAGTGCATGTTTACTGCAGTATATTACCATGTGTTATTGCATGTTTACTGCAGTATATTGAGGTGAATTAGTGCAAGTTTACTGCAGTATATTGAGGTGCATTAGTGCACGTTTACTGCAATATATTGATGTGCGTTAGTGCACATTTACAGCAGTATATTGAAGTGCATTTGTGCACATGTACTGTAGTATATTGACGTGTGCTAGTGCATGTTTACTGCAGTATATTGATGTGCATTAGTGCACGTTTACTGCAATATATTGATGTGTGTTAGTGCCCATTTACTGCATTATATTGATGTGCATTAGTGCACATTTACTGCAGTATATTGAGGTGTGTTAGTGCACATTTAATGCAGTATACTGAGGTGCATTCGTGCACATTTACTGCAGTATATTGAGGTGCTTTAGTGCACATTTACTGCAGTATATTGACTGCGTTAATGCATTTTTACTGCAGTATATTGACGTGCATAAGTGCATGTTTACTGCAAGATATTGAGGTGCGTTAGTGCAGGTTTACTGCAGTATATTGAATTGCGTTAGTGCAGTTTTACTGAACTTCAGTAAAACTGCACTAACGCAATTTAATTTACTGCAGTAAAACTGCACTAATGCACTTCAATATACTGCCGTAAAAGTGCACTTCAATATACTTCAGTTACTGAAGTATATTGAAGTGCACTTTTACGGCAGTATATTGAAGTGCATTAGTGCAGTTTTACTGCAGTAAATTAAATTGCGTTAGTGCACTTTTACTGCAGTATATTTAACTGCTTCAGTTCAATTTTACTGCAGTATATTGAAGTGTGCCAGTGCAGTTTTACTGCAGTATATAGAAGTGTGTCAGTGCAGTTTTACTGCAGTATATTGTAGTGTGTCAGTGGAGTGTGTCTGTGTAGTGAGTACTCAAGTTAAAGTGCAACAAACACCACTTTCCATTGATTAAAGTGCATCCAAGTACACATTTCCCCTTTTCTATTACATTTCGGTAATAAGCCCCCCCATCGTGTCTGGAAGGCTAACAAGGAGAGGCAGACGTTCCCATGGCACTGTGAGGGGGCCACCAGTGTCTGTGTCCACAGGCAAAGGTGGATGTGGTGTGTCCTCAGGCAGGGCACCATTTCCTCTGTTTAATGATGTTGCCCATGCTATTCAGTCACCACATGCTGAGGAGGTGGTGGACTGGCTTACTGCACCATCCCCATCCCCTGTCACCCAAGCAGAGACTAGTGCTCAGTCCACCACAGCTGCTAGAGCGACTTATGCTGCCTCCTTGTCCACATCTACTCCTGACATAGCCCCAGCATCATGCAAGGAGGAGTCAGCTTAGTTATTTGAACACAGCGTCAGCCACTTGCTCCTTGATGATGCACAGGCATTACTTGATTCAGGTGTTGGTTCTGAGGTTGAGGATGGTAGGAAAATAAACCTACAGAGAGGGAAGAACACTGGTAAGTAGGAATGGGACAAACTACCCCCTGTTCGGTTTGCACCAGAACATCTGGAAAGTTCGGAACCGAATAACGAACCCCATTAACCCTTATGGGACCCGAATGTAAAAAATCTAAAGTGCCCATTTTGAAGGCTTATATGCAAGAAATTGAGCATACAATGGTTATGGGGGTCCGGGTAGTGCCCTGGGAGACATGTAGCAATGAAAAAAAGTTTGTAAAAAATGTCATTTTTAAATGAGCAGTGATTTATTTAATGCGTAAAGTGAAAGCATAAAAATGAAAAATTCCTTTCAATATAGGGCCTGGGGGGTCCCCTTAGTCTACATGTAAAGTGGCACATCTTTACCATGTATAGAATCTGCTGCAGCAATAATTGCATTTATAAAGCCAAAAAATTACATTTTCCCTGCAAGCTTCCTTTATATTGTTAGCAACAGTTAGGGGAGCCAGTCTGTATGATGAGGCCACAATGTAGTGTACTGGGAACAAGATTAGAGATTTTTTTTTGATAAATTGTGGCGTCTCTTCCGCAGACTTTGGAGTGAATTAAAGGGTGCGGAAAAATTGGGCTTTGGGTGTCAGTGGCGCCTTTACACTGTAACCCTATAAGAGGTACTCTTGATGAAAGAAAGAATTTGCCTTGCTGTCAACAATGTCAGCAATGATGTGCACCTGTCAAACAGGTCGGAAAAATTGGTCTTTCGGTGTCGGAGGGGCCGTCGCACCATAATCCTATAGAGGTATCCTTGATGAAAGCAAGAATTGGCCTTGCTGTAAAAAAAATAAATTTCATGTAGCTGTCGAACAGGTGTTGAAAAATTGGTTTTTGGGTGTCGGTGGCACCTTCACACCATAACCCAGTAGAGGTACTCTTGATGAAAGCAAGAATTGGCCTTGCTGTCACAAAATTGCAATGATATGCACCTGTCAAACAGGTGCGGAAAAATTGTTATTCGGGTGTTAATTGTGCCTATGAAACCTACACCAAAAACATTCTTCCAAATTAGATCAACACCCACAACGCTAGGCAGCCTAGAAGTCCTGCAGAGATTCCACATCCCAAAAACACTTAGCGACATCGGCATCAGGGGCTTCATAGCTGCTAGTAATCCAGGACTGATTCATTCTGATAAAAGTCAGATGGTCTACTATGATCAGTAACAAAACCTCCAGCATTACTGAATGCCCCTTCGGAAAGCGTGCTGGATGCAGAGCAGCTTAATAGCATACTGAGCAAGTTCTGGCCTGTGGTCTATTCTCATGACTCTGTTTTTGCCCCAAGAAAATCATCCACCATGTGATGCAAACGCTTCTGATAGGATGTGGAAGCTGACAGCCCTGGGCGGCGAGGATTAAAAAAATGGAGAAATGCATCACTTAGGCAGCCGCCTTTTCCACCGCTCCTCTCTTGACCAACAGAAGCCTCAAAACTATGTTTTCCATGACCTACCAGAGTTGGGAAAAGTGTTTGATAAATTCCTCTTTAAGGTGTCCTCAAAAGATTTCATCTTCTGCACTCTCTGTGGGGATAGGATGCGTTCTGAGACTTTACCCTTATAACAATGGTCAAGGAGGGTTGCTAACCAATAGTGATCCTTATCCTTTATGCCACCTATTCTTGGGTGCTTTTACAGGCATTGAAGCATGAGGGAGCCCATGCACCGCACATTTGTGGAGGCATGAGAAGCAGACTGCTCGGGGTCACTGAGGATTACAGTATCTGGAACTGCCTCCTCCCAGCCACGTACTACTCCCAAGGGTTCTGAGGATGGAAAACTATTGCTTACTGTTTGACGTATGTCTTCCTTTGCTTCAATGCCTCCAAAACTGCCAGAATCCTCCTTCTCCTCCCCTTCCTCCTCTCTGTCCTCTTGTGTGTTTTGTGGCATAGGAACGATAGTGTCTGCATAAAGTGGGCCTTGAGAGGAAAATAAGTCCTCCTCTTCCTCTCACTGCTCTGCATCCAGTGTCCATAATGCCACACTGAGTCTGCTCCAGCAGGAACACAACAGTGATTGTGTCACTGATGCATGCATTGTCATGGCTCACCATCCTTGTGGCCTCCTCAAATGGTGACAGTATAGTGCATTCAACCTTTATGAGCAGCCATTGGCGTGGGGAAAAAAAAGCCTAGCCAGCCTGAGCCTGTCGTTATGCCATACTCACACAGGTACTCATTGACGGCCCTCTTCTGCATGTGCAGCCGCTGCAGCATTGCCAAAGTTGAGTTCCATCTGGTGGGCATGTCACAAATCAGGCGGTTTACGGGCAGATGGAATTCCCTCTGAATTTCAGTCAACCGAGCACTGGCTGCATATGATGCCTGAAATGGTTACAGACTCTTCTGGCCTGCTTTAGCAGATAATGGCATGGCACAAGTGTCAACTTGCCCCGTCTAAGGGTGGACAGGAGGTTTGTACCATTATCGCACACCATTATTCCTGGCTCCTGGGCCTGTCCCTGCAGAGCTGCAATAATCTATGCTCTGATGTGGTTCCTGTCCCCTAGACACACCAGCTAAAGCACTGCATGGCACCTTTTAACCTGACTCATTGAATAGCCCTTTGAACGCTTAGGGGGTACTTGAGGTTCATAGGACAATTCAGCAGAGGAGGGCATGGAGGAAGAGGAGGAGGGGGTAGAGCTGACAAATCTCCAGTCATTACAAGCTGTATGTAGACGTGGGAGCACAAGCTGCAGCACTGAGCCCTGGCCTGCATCCTTCCGAGTTGCAAGCAGAGTTACGAAGTGTGCTGTGAACTAAATATATCATCCCTGCCCTTGCTTGCTGGACCACGTGTCAGCAGTAACGTGGACTTTGCGGCTGACTGCTTTGTTCAACGGTGACACAACATTGCCTTCCACGTGATGGTAGAGAGATGAAATGCCCTTACATGAAAAGAAATAGCGACTCGGAACCTGGCATTGTGGTACTGTACATTCTGCAAATTCACAGAAGAGGGCAGAATCCACCAGGCGGAAAGACAGAAGTTGGAGAGCCAACAGCTTTGACAAGCTTGCATTTAGACGCTGGGCATGTGGGTGGCAAGGACTGTATTTTTTTTCTGCTGCAGCAGATGGGGCAGAGAAATTTGCCTGTTATAGTCTGCAGCTGGTGGTGTGCTGCTGGCAGATGTGCTGATAGGACCTGGGACACCCTGTGCTATACCATCTTTCCTGTCAGTGGAGGCTACTGAGAGTTCATGAGATATAGCAGGGGCAGACTGAGGTGAGTAAGGAGGAGTAGGGACAGATCTGTGCCCTTTTTTTTTTTTAACTTGTGTTTATTGGATATTTGTGTATAAGGTACAGAACAGAGCCTCTGGGCATACCCCGGCTCAAGCAGAATACAATCAAAGAGAAAATGTCAATGTCACATTGTCAATTAGCTAGTAACAGTGATCATTTATAACCGTGGTACAAGTTGCAAGTAGCAAAATACTAACACATATTAGCTTATTAACCGTTGTTATTGGTAGCTGTGATATCGGTTTGGAACAAGGATGACAGGAAGGGGGAGGAAGAGGAAAGGAAGGGAAGAGGATATCCCTGGAGAGGGCAAAAGTAAAGAAGAAACGAAGAGCTAGTAGAATAACTTGCGGCTATTGCAGTGTAGGTAATATAATATGGCTATGGAGGTGAGATAATGTGGGTGTTATACCATAATTTCCATGTATCCCAATGAGCGTTGAATTTCTGGTGCGAATAAGAACTGCAGGCAATTATTGATTCCTAGGTGTAGTGAGTTTGGACCAGGGACGTCACTTATGAGATTGTTGGGACATTGTTGGTTTTCCATTTCCTGGCTATGAGTAGTCTGCATGCTAGTAAAATGTGTGTGATGACTGGGCGATGTTTAGGTAGTATAGAGTCTATAGTCAGATTCAAAATAGCTAACTGTGGAGTTAGGGTGATGCAGTGTCCCGTAATATCTTGGATTAGGGAGCTTATTTCACACCACATGTTGGAGAGAAGAGGACATGACCAGAACGTATGAAGAAGGATACCCGTGAGTCCGCATCCCCTCCAACATTCAGGCGAAGAATTGGGGAATATGCCATGTAGTCTCTGCGGGGTCAGGTACCACCTCATGGTTAATTTTTGTGTAACCTCCCAAAGGGCTGTGCAGCGTGTGGCCCTATATATGGACTTAAGTGCCGTCTGCCATTGATCATCCGTGATGTTCAACATTAGACGGGACCCCCATTCTCTGAATGGTTTAGAGTTGTCAAAACACTCCTTTTCCTGTAGGGCAGTGTAGATTGAGAAGATTCCTTTGATTTTTGAGTGTTCGGAGAAAAGGAAATTCCACCCGTTTATTGGTATGGATTTCTCTATAGCGGAGTGTGTGGTCAGACAGTGTTGGATTCTAAGGAAAGTGTAAAAGTCTCTATTTGGGACAGCGGCTAGAGTTTGGATTTGGTGAAAATTTTTGTGGAGGATCAGCTCTCTCAGATCTTTGGTATTGGTGGCAGGGCTATTCAGCCAGGTCGGAATAGATAAGTCAGGTGACAGTAATTGTAGTACCTGAGTGGGTATTGGAATAGGTTTAGTAGGCAGTTTATCCCATTTTGTGTGGTGTAGGATATACCATGCTTTAGTGGAAGCCAGTACCGTGGGAGGGTAAGTGTTGACGGAGGGTGGTTTAACCACTGTAGTGTAAAGCCAGTCCCTAAGGTTATGGCCTGGGGCTAGTGCATTTTCAATGTTTCCCCACAGAGTGTTAGGTTTCGGGGCTAACCAGTCTTTCATTTGCGACAGTATGGAAGCTAAGTAGTAGTCCCGGATGTCAACATGGCCTGCCCCTCCTGCAAGTCTGTGTTTAATCAAGCTGAGGTGGTTACATTTGGGTTTTTTACCTTGCCAGATATAAGTATTGAGAATGGTTTGGAAGGATTGAAGGTATTTTTTGGATAGTGGGATAGGAAGTGTGCGGAAGAAATAAAGTAATCTGGGTAAGAGCAACATTTTAAAGGCAGCTAGCCGCCTGGACCACGAGAGTTCATATTTGGATAGTTTTATGGTTTCCAGTGAAAGCATTGTTTTGACTGCCGAGTAGTTTTGGGAGAAAAGTAGTTTAGTTGATTTAGTGAGGGTAATGCCTAAGTATGAAATGCCTTCATCTGACCATGTGTACGGATATGAGTTGCGTAGGAGGTTGCTGGTTACGCCATCTAGCCCCAAATCTAGTATGTATGACTTAGTTTTGTTCACTTTATAGTATGATACATTGCTAAATCGTTGTAGGACTTTCTGTACCGAAGCCAGGGAAGATTGGGGCTTGGAGAGCATCAGTATGACATCATCGGCAAAAAGGTTTACCTTATGAACCTTGTCTCCAATATGTAAGCCAGAGATTTCCTTATGGGACCTAATGTGTTCTGCCAATGGTTCCATAATCAGGTTGAATATGAGCGGGGATAGGGGGCATCCCTGTCTGGTACCATTGCTAATAATAAACGGCCTGGATAACATTTCTGAAGTATATACTTGTGCTGAGGGATTGGAGTATAATGCCATGATTGCTGAAAGAATGCGATATTGAAGGCCGAATTTGGTTAAGGCCGCTCTGAGGTACCCCCAGTGGACCCTGTCGAACGCCTTCTCTGCATCCAACGATAGGAGCAGAGAAGGCGTTCTAGAGGTCTCCGCAAAGTGTAAAATATTGATCAGTCTACGGGTGGCGTCATTGGTTTGTCTACCTTTTGTAAACCCTGATTGGTCTTGATGGATGAGATTGAGCATCAGATCTACTAATCTGGAGGCCAGTGCTTTTGCGTAAATTTTTGTATCTATGTTGAGGAGGGATATGGGGTGAAAGTTTTGAGGAAGGGTTGGGTCCTTCCCTGGCTTCGGCAAGGTTATGATGAGTGCTTTTAACATTTCTGGCGGGAGAGAGGAGGAGGAAGCTGCATCATTGCACACCAATGTAAGATAGGGGGCTAAAGTCGTTTTAAATTGTTTGTAGTATTCTCCCGTAAGGCCGTTGGGATCCGGGGACTTTTTGCCTGGCATTGATGTGATTACGTCGATTATTTCTTGGGGAGTGAAGGGTTCATTAAGCTTAGATAGCTGGTCCTGGGAGATTTTTGGTAGGTTGATGTGATGTAGAAAGGAATTTATTTCTACTGCAGATGGTTGAGGGGTTTTGGGATCGTCTTTTAAATTATAGAGAGAACTGTAATATTTGCTAAAGGCATCTGCAATTTGTTGGGGTTCTATGATTTTATCTTTGGAAGAGGGGTGGAATAGGTGAGATATTCTTGTTTTGTTATAGTGCCCTTTCAGTTTAAGAGCCAGGGCTTTCCCAGCTTTGTTACCCATGGAGTAGTGATTGGCCTTAAATTTATTTTGTGTCACTTTGAATGTGTCTAAGAGGGTTGTTCTCAATTCTTGTCTTAGATGGAGTAGGCGTTCTTGGAGATTCCTATTGGGGTGCAGTTGATTTTGGGATTCGAGATCTCTGATAGAGGCTATTATAGTGTCTAGATGACGGGATCTCCTCCTCCTCTCCCTAGCCGCGAGTTGGATGATAATCCCCCTAATGAATGCCTTATGGGCATTCCAAACAGTAGAATTATCTACCACAGATCTTGAGTTTAGCATAAAATATTCCTCTAGTTTCTCTCTTATAATATTCGAATATACAGTAGATTGCAGTATGTATGTATTGGCCCTCCAAACTTTTGATGGTGGGGTGGAGGAAGACATCTCTAATGTCAAGGTGATAGGTGCGTGGTCTGACCACGTAATTGTGGTAATGGAAGACTCGGATGCATGGGGTAGCGTCCATTTATCAACCAGGAAAAAGTTGATGCGGGAGTAGGTATTATGCGGGTGGGAGAAAAAGGTATAGTCCCTTTCTGTAGTGTGGTGGCATCTCCATACATCAAACAGGTTATTGCCTGTTATAAAAGCTCCCATCGGGGAAGGTAGTCTAGTTGATTTGGAGGACGTATCAATTTGACTGTCCGGGATCATATTAAAGTCTCCGCACATGACAAGGTGTCCCTTGCGGAATTTGTCAATTATTTTCATGAGTTTGTTTAGAAAGTTAATTTGCTTACTGTTGGGGGCGTAAATATTTACAATCGTGTATCTGGAACCGTTTAGTGAGCAGTCTAAGGCTAAATATCTACCGTTTGGGTTAACCAATGTTTTATGTATGGATACTGAGAGTGTGTCCTTTAGAGCTATGATGACTCCATTTTTTTTGAGAGGTCCAGAGGCTTTGTACAGATGAGGGAAATGTTTATTGGAAAACTTGGGTTCTTCTCCTGATTTAAACATATAATGTTTTATTATGAAAGTATAGTTAGGAGTGGCGTTAAAGCTGTTTAGTCTCCGAACGGTGCAGTGCCCAGGTATTAACAGGGCATTATGTTCATCCAGACGGTGTTCCTAGGGGGAAGGAAGGAGCATGTGAGGCACTCAGTATATAGGATCTGGAGGCCCAATATGGCCGTCTCCTGTGGACCTATGGTCGCTTATGCTTGTTGTGGTGAATAAAGTTGAATCAATAGCACTGTCAGTGTAGTAGCAGTCTCTGATATTGGTGCTGTTGACTGTGCTTAAGGGCGATTGTATATTCTGGTCCTGTAGATGTCAGAGAGCGTGTTGTGGGTGTGCCAAGATGGCGACTACGGAGGCCGCAGATAGGCCTCGGGTTCAATTACCGATGGGAGTTTCTGGGTGACCGAGACCGGCGCTTCTCTTTTAGTTGGCCGTGTCCCCAAGGTCAGGCCAGGGATTGTGCCTCACAATTAGTCCCTGAGCTTTGATCGGCCTCGTATGCGGGTCTTGTATGCGAGCTGGGGGATGAGCAAGTCACTAGGCCGCGATCGGCGGGCCGCGTTCTCCCCAGCGCTCTGGTTGAGCGTGCTATCTGCTCGATACTCCCCACAGGTTGTAGGGTAGAGGATGTGTGTCAATACTGGGTGAAGAAAAACTCTCACCCGTCCTTGGATCTGGAAGATTTTGCCGGATTAGGTGCCTGTAGACCGGGAGCTTCTCCAAAGACGTCCGCCTGTGTCCCCGCCGAGCCACGCCCCCCCGATCTGTGCCCTTTTTGTGTGGCTTTTAGGTGCTCTTGCCAATGGGCAAGTGGTGGGAGGTTAAATGCCTTGTTAAGCATGTGGTACCCAAATGGCTGGTGTTTTTGCCACGTTTGATGTGCTTGAGACAAAGTTTGCAAATAGCAACAGTGTGATCGGCTGCACATACTAAAAAAGGCCCATACAGCTGAGCTGTGGGAAGTGGGCCGGGAGATAACAGCTCCACAATGTGATGGAATAGGGTGACTGCTCTCTGGTCTTCCATGATGGCTGCCTCGTTGGGGTTGTGTCGCACTCTCACTTTCCTCCTCTGCTCTATCTTGCACCCAAGTCGCATAAGTGACATCATCATCATCTTCTCCATCCTCATTACCACTGGAGACAACTTGGCAATACGCTGTTGCTGGGGGAACATGAATGCCAATTTGTGTACCAGTGTTCTCCCCTCTCTGTAGGCTCGTGTTCCTGCCTTCCTCAACCTCAGGACTAACATCTGAATCGAGTAATGGCTGTGCATTGTCAAGGAGCAAGTGTCTGACGCTGTGTTCAAATTACTCCGCTAACTCCTCCATGCCTGATGCTGGGACTATGGCAGGAATAGCTGTGGACAAGGAGGCAGGTTTAGCCAGTCTGGCAGCTGCAGGGGACTGCGTACTAGCCTCTGCTTGGGTGACGGAGGATGAGGACGGTTTAGTAAGCCAGTCCACCACCTGCTCTGCATGCTGTGGCTGGATAGCAACATCACTAAACAGAGGAAATGATGCCCGGACTGAGCACGTCCACCTTTGCCTGTGGGCACATACGCTGCTGGACCCCTTGCAGTGCCATGGGAATGTCTGCCACTCCTTGTTGTCCTCCGAGACATGATGCAGGGGTGGGGGGTGCTTTTTAACCAAATGTAATAAAGATGTATAGATGTGTATGTGTGCACTTTTATCAATGGAAAGTGGAGTTTGATGCACTTCAATTTGAGTACTCACTACACAGACACACTCCACAGATACACTACAATATACTGCACTATACCGCATCAAACGTGCAGTAACGCACAGAACTATATGGCGTTAAATTTGCAATAACGCAATGAAATATATGGCATTAAACTTGCGGTACCGCAATTAAATATATGGCGTTAAACTTGTAGTAATGCAATGAAATATATGGCATTAAACTTGCAGTAATGCACAGAACTATATGGCATTAAACTTGCAGTATCGCACAGAACTATATGGCGTTAAACTTGCAGTAACACACAGAACTGTATAGCGTTAAACTTGCAGTAACGCAATGAACTATACGGCGTTAAACTTGCAGTAGCGCAATGAAATATATGCTGTTAAACTTGCAGTAACACACAAAACTATATGACGTTAAACTTGCAGTAACGCACAGAACTATATGGCGTTAGACTTGCAGTAAAGCAATGAAATATATGGCGTTAAACTTGCATTAATGCACAGAACTGTATGGCGTTACACTTGCAGTAACGCAATGAAACATATGGCGTTAAACTTGCAGTAACTCACAGAACTATATGGCGTTAAACTTGCAGTAACGCAATGAACTATACTGTGTTAAACTTGCAGTAATGCACAGAACTATATGACGTTAAACTTGCAGTAACGCACAGAACTATATAGCGTTAAATTCAAATTAACGCACAAAACTATATGGCGTAAACTTGCAGTAATGCAATGAAATATACGGTGTTAAACGGTCACTACACTGACACTATCTGAATTGTCCCTAGATGCACACTAATGTAAAGATGTAAAGATGAATGGTGGTCAAAACAGTATAATCACACTATCTGAACTGTCCCTACTCTAGATACACAATAATGTAAAGATGAATGACTCATCACTACACTACACTGACACTAACTGTTCCTAGCTCCACGCTAATGCAAAGAGGAATGATGGTTGTTCCTCCACTCACACTGACTATCTGTTATGTACCTGGGTGTCATTGAACCAGGTTGTTCCTGGTCCCACAGCTGCATCCTTACCTGATGTGTCACGGGGGAGCTCTACAGTTCTCACTAGCCCCACCTGCTGCCAGCTGCGGACAATGTACAAACAAGCAGCCCATAAATAGTAGCACTTCCAGTTACTCAATGCCCGTTTGTTGGACTTGCTCCCTGGGTGTTTGATAGCTCTGTAATTCTGATTCCCGTGTATTGAACTTCTGCCTGAATTCTTGACTATTCTTCAGCCTGCTGATTTGGTACATCATCGCCAGCTCATGTATGACCTCTGCCCGCCTGACCACTCTCTGGATACCAATTTTGTTCCACTTTGCCTTATCTGTTGCCAACCTGCCCGACTACATTTTCACCTGAATCCTCAGCACGCAAGTTCCACTTCGGACACTACCTACCACAGGTACCTTACATTACAAAGGTACTATGGAAAACACCGCGCTATCTCAAATAATAGAGCTGCAGCCCAAAATACTCAGTCCCAGTATACATAAATATCAGTCAAAAGGAGAGCTGCCCTACACATTCATGGAGTCCACTTAAGTCCTTAAAAGTATTGATCCATATAGTTTGATAGGATGAAAATCAACAGTGAAGGTACAATCAAACGTTGCTATGGTAGACAGCACCACTTGTGCACAGATACTGTAAGTGAAATCCACCACCGACAGAAATCAAGGCTTACCAGCTGATAAACCAATAAACGCTATATGGTTAGGTATCTTTATCCCTCCTCCTCAGCTAGTACCGGGTCAGATAGACAGGCAATCCCGCTGAGCTGCAAACACCGTCCTAGCGCACTCCCAGGTAGTTTAATCTCCCGTGGGGCATATGTAGGAGAGAAAGGACCACATAGTGCAATAAAAACTTTTTAATAGCAAGCAACATAGAACAACTCACATTTGAAGAGCAGAATGATCGCATAGGATAAAAAACAAGCCGGCAAGTAGTCTCGGTGACGTCAGCGCGCCCTTCCTGAGGTACGTTTCGTCCTATTGGACGTCGTCAAAGGGATAGGCGCGCAACTAGAACGTCACCACTTATATACACTCCCTCACCTCTATCCGAAGTGAGGGCGGAACACTACACCTGCCATTTAACTTGAGGGCGGAAAACCGCAGATTTCAATATTAAGTGCTGGAATATGTGCCTCTTGTACCCAATTATATACAAAGAAGGCTTTCTAAAAATAGTACCAGAATATATTTAATAAGCGCAAAAAGGTTTGCCAAAAAGATTAAAATGATACATTTATTTAAATGAAAGTAGAAATCACCCTCATTTCGAATAGAGTTTACATATGGGAATAGACTATCTTATTTCATTACACCCATCTATCTATATAGCAGTGTATTCCTCCATAGGACCTTCAGCCAAGGTATATGGATACGACCCTTATGACAACTAGTATCCCCCAAAGGTACAACCAGGCCCCCCCCTCCCTCCCCCCCTTTCTAATATTTCAATATTAGATACGGAGCCTGGTTACATTACAAACAGGCCATAATGACAGTGGACCCCGCTGAGATTGTTCAGGTGAGTTCACATCAAGGACAAGCTCATGAACAGCATCCTGCTTCTCTGGATGCTAAGCTAGATGAACTTTGTGCTATGCTCAAGTCTTGTTAGCCTGGTTCCCCTGCACCTGTCCGGACTCCATCTCCCACTCTTGCTCCAATCCAGCCCGCCTCTTCTGTGCCACCCAAACTTCCCTTACCTGAAAAATTTGGTGGTGATACAGAGGACTGTTCTAAAATCATCTTCAAAGTGTATGGGAAAAGCCTATTGCAGCGGCATAGAGCCATATTACTGTTCTTCCAGCCGCATAGAGCCATATTACTGTTCTTCCAGCCGCATAGAGAGCCATATTATTGTTCTAAATTTTAGAACAATAATATGGCTCTATGCGGCTGAAACAGGCTTTTCCCACACACTGTGAAGATGATTTTAGAACACTAATATGGCTCTCTGCGGCTGAAACATGCTTTTCCCACACACTGTGAAGATGATTTTAGAACACTAATATGGCTCTCTGTGGCTGAAACAGGCTTTTCCCACACACTGTGAAGATGATTTTAGAACACTAATATGGCTCTCTGCGGATGTAACAGGCTTTTCCCACACACTGTGAAGATGATTTTAGAACACCAATATGGCTCTATGGGTTCGGGTCCGGGTCCCGGACACCCAAAAGTTCGGTACGGACCCAAACTTTACAGGTTCGCTCAACTCTATCAGTGGTTAGTAATCTACATAATATTTAATGTCCAGTAAAGACACTGAAAATATATATATCCAACAGTTTGAATGTTAAAAAGAAATAGTGTCACAAACCTTTTGATTGGGGCTGGACAATATGTATATATGGTCCAAAAAGGTATCACAATAAAGACATGCTGTTGAGAAGCTGGATTAAAAATACAGACATCTCCAGATTTAGCATAACAAACTGTAGAGGCAATAGTCAAAAATAAAACAAAGTCAGTCATTAAACTCCTGAGTCTTTGGTATTGCAAAACAAATTTTAATAAAACTTCAATTTTTTTTATCTATTCACGGTCATTGATTTGTTTAGTGCCGACATAATCCCACCCTTGAGGGTCCTTTTTGCTGTATGTACACTAGGGATGATGGCACTCCCTTTCAGCTAGCATGCTTTCCTTTTTTGAACAAAGATCCATGGAAGAATACATTAAGGATAACTTGAAGAGAGGTTTTATCAGACCCTTTTCTTCTCCAGTAGGGGCAGATATTTTTCTTTGTTGAAAAGAAAGATGGGGGTCTTCAACCATGCATAGACTATCAAGGCTTAAATCAGATCATCGTAAAAGACTCCTATCCTTTGCCTCTCATTCTAAAAATGATTTGATGTGCTCAAAGGAGAATTATCTTCACTAAGCTAGACCTCCAAAGGGCTTATAATCAGATTTGAATTAGAGAGGGAGGCGAGTGGAAGACTGCATTTAACACCCGCTCTGTAACGCCCCTGCTGTCTTAAAACTTTTCATGAATGACATATTTCATGATTTCATCAACATTTTTGTGATTATCTACTTAGACAACATCTTAATCTTTTCCAAGACTCATATAAAGCACGTCACACATCAGGTATTAGAGCGACTATTATTAATATTATTATACAGGATTTATATAGGGCCAACAGTTTGCGCAGTGCTTTACAATATTAGGGCAGACTGTACAATTACAATGCAATTCAATACAGGAGGAATCAGAGGGCCCTGTTCGTTAGAGCTTACAATCTGGGAGGGAGGGTTAAATGATACAAAAAGGGCAATAACTGTGGGGGATGAGCTGATAGAGAAGATAAGAAGTGTGTTTGTTAGGAGGAGGCAGGATAAGCTTCCCTGAAGAGAAAAGTTTTCAGGGATCGTCTGAAGGTGGATAGATTTGGGGACAGTCTGACAGATTGGGGTAGGGAGTTCCAGAGGGTGGAAGAGGCTCGGGAGAAGTCTTGGAGGTGAGTATGAGAGGTGGCGATGAGGGAGCTGGAGAGCAGGAGGTCTTGGGAGGAGCGAAGAGGACGATTAGGTTGGTATTTTGAGACTAGGCAGGTGATGTAGCTGGGAGCAGAGTTATGGATGGCTTTGTAGCTCATTGTTAGTATTTTGAATTTAATTTGTTGGGCGAGTGGCAGCTAATGGAGGGATTGGCAGAGAGGGGTGGCAGACACTGAACGGTTTGTAACGTGGATGAGTCTGGCAGCGGCATTCATGATGGACTGGAGGGGGGATAGTCTATTTAAAGGTAGGCCAATGAGGAGGGAGTTGCAGTAGTCTAGGCGAGAGATGACCAGGGAGTGGATCAGGAGCTTTGTGGTTTCATTGGTTAGAAAAGGACGGATTTTGGAAATGTTGCGGAGGTTAAGGCGGAAAGCCTTAGAAAGTGATTGGATGTGGGGACAAAAGGAGAGTTCAGAATCCAGGATAACACCAAGCACCCTAACATGTGGGGATGGGTGGATGATCATACCATTGCTCTTGACAGAGAAGTCAGGGGGAAACGGCACATGGGGGAGGAAATATTATGAGTTGGGTTTTGGACATGTTGAGTTTGAGGAAGTGGTGTGACATCCAGGCAGATATGTCTGTTAGTAAGTTAGTGATGCGTGAGGAGACTGATGGAGTGAGTTGGGGTGTGGAAAGGTAGATTTGGGTATCGTCTGCGTAGAAATGATATTGAAAGCCATGGGAGGCTATCAGCTGGCCCAGGGAAGAGGTGTATATTGAAAATAAGAGAGGTCCAAGAGCAGAACCTTGGGGGACCCCAACAGAGAAAAGAAGAGTAGAGGAGGAGGTAGAATTG
This sequence comes from Glandirana rugosa, assembly GCA_018402905.1. Taxonomy (NCBI): domain Eukaryota; kingdom Metazoa; phylum Chordata; class Amphibia; order Anura; family Ranidae; genus Glandirana; species Glandirana rugosa. The sequence continues at coordinate 483,309 of BLSH010283812.1, forward strand.
TACGTGACACTGAAGGTGCAATGGGATAGGTAGGACGAGAGTCACTGAAGAGTACAGTCACGGAGACCGAGGGAGTAACGTTTTTTGAGGAGGTGGGGGTGGTCAACAGTATCAAAGGCAGCCGAAAGGTCCAGGAGTAGGAGTACAGAGTAGTGTCCATTGGTTTTAGTGGTTAGTAGGTCATTTGTGAGTTTAAGAAGGGCAGTTTCTGAGGAGTGTTGAGGGCGAAATCCAGATTGAAGGGGGCCAAGAAGGTTATTCTTAACAAGGTGCTCACTCAGTTGGTTGTAGACAAGTCGTTCGAGGAGTTTGGAGGAAAAGGGGAGCAAGGAGATAGGGTGTAGATTGTTAAGATCACTAGGGTCCAGGGATGGCTTTTTGAGTATGGGGGTGACCAATGCATGTTTTAGAGCATTGGGGAAGGTGCCAGAAGAGAGTGAGAGATTGAAGATGTGAGTTAGAGAGTGCAGGATAGAGTCAGAAGAAGAACGTAGTATTTGAGAGGGAATAGGATCCAGTGGACAGGTGGTTCGGTGGGCGTTAGAAAGGAGTTTAGCAACCTCGTTTATAGTAGCAGGTTTGAACAAGGATAGTGTTGATTGTGCTTGTTGACATGGGGTGTTAACTGGGGAAGATGACTGTAGAGTGGAGATTTCATCATGAATTGTGTCAATCTTGCTTTTGAAGTGATTAGCAATCTCCTGGGCAGTGAGTGTGTTAGTGGGTGGAGGTGGAGGAGGACGAAGTAGGGAGTTGAAGGCAGAGAAGAATTGACGGGACTGGATGAGAAGGTGTTAATAAGAGTGGTAAAATAGGTTTGCTTGGCAGTGTGGAGGCGAGAATTGTATTTACGGAGGGCAGATTTGTATTTGTTGAAGTCTTTGAGAGACTTTGTCTTGTGCCACAGACGCTCCAGGGCGCGGCCACGCTTTTTGAGATTTGTAGTGTCGTCTGTTTGCCAGGGTTGTAGGGGTTGAGGCCTGATTTTGTGTGTGGTGAGGGGAGCTAGCTTGTCCAGGGTGGAGTACAGGGATTTATTGTAGATGGTAGTGGCTTGGTTGGGGCAGGACAGGGGTGAGATTTTTTCATAGAGGTGGTCAGTAGCAGAATAGAGGAGAGAAGTGTTGAGTTGGCGGAGGTCTCTACGGGTGACGGTTAGGCGATTGGAGGGAAAGGTGGTGCAAGACAGGGAGAGAGAGAATCTAATAAGGTGGTGGTCGGAGAGGGGAAAAGGATTGTTGGAGAAGTTGCATGGAGTGCATAGATAGGAGAAAACAAGGTCGAGGGTGTTTCCATCAGAGTGAGTAGAAGCCTGTACCCATTGCTTCAGGTCAAATGAGGAAGTTAGACTAAGAAGTTTAGAAGTAGCAGTAGTGTTAGTGTTAACTGGGGTGTTGAAGTTCCCAAGAAGGATTGTGGGAATTTCAGAAGAGAGAAAGTAGGGTAGCCAGGCAGAAAATTCATCAAGGAAAGCTATCAGTGGTCCAGGAGGCCAATAGATCACAGCAATTCTTAGGGAGGTTGGAGAGAATAGATGTATACAGTGGGCTTCAAATAATTACAGTGAAAGAGAGGAAGGAGAGTGAAGAACCTGAAAGGTGCTCTGTGGGGATAGGAGGATTCTCACTCCACCTCCCTTGCGTCCATTAGGCCTAGGGGAGTGAGTCCAGAGAAGGCCACCATGGGAGAGGGAAGCAGGAGAAGGAGAATCGCATTCATGGAGCCAGGTGTCGGTGATAGCAAGAAGATTGAAGGAATTAGTGACAAATAGGTCATGAACAGCGGTGAGCTTGTTGCAGACAGAGCAGGCATTCCAGAGGGCACAGGAGAAGGGGAGGATGGTTTTGGGAAGAAGGGGAATGGAGATTAAATTGTGTGGATCGCGACTACTGCCAGAGGGTGTGGGGTGGTGATGGGCATGTTGGATGTTGTTAAATGAGGGAGGCCCAGGGTTTGGGGAAACATCTCCAGAGGCTAGGAGAAGCAGAAGAGAAAGGGAGACAGCATGGGAATATGATTTATATGAGGGGATGTGCTTGAGCATCCTGGTTTTGCTAGCATGTGGGCTTAGAGTTGGTGGGTGCAGTAATAGGGAGAGGGGAGAAGTGAGGGTGATATGTACAGATTGCGACTAAGAGAAAACCACCTTTATGCTAAGATTGAGAAATGCAGCTTTCATCAAAACCGCATACCTTTCCTTTGGTTACATCATCAGAGCTGTCGGGTTCAAAATGGACCCACAAAAACTTTCTGCTGTCTTGCAATGGCCTCAACCAACCACTTTAACCGCTTGCCGATGGCTGATCGGCAATTGACAGCGACAATGTGGCTCTGTAACGCGAATCGCCGTCATACGACGGCGGCCGCGATACAGAGCCACTGTGAGCGCGCGCGCGCCGCCGGAGGTGCGCCCGCGCGCTCACTGTGTCCGGGGGGGTCCAGGGAGCGGGTGCGGAGGCTTCGATTGCCGCCGGCCACCCGCGATGCCCCCCCCGGAGCGAATGAGCGGAGGTCCGTGTATGTAAACACGGACCTCCGCTCTGTGTGAGGGGGAAGGGAAGTGATCACAGCCTTCGTGTAAGTGAAGGCTGTGACCACTTCCTTTCCACAGCTAGGCAAGTCCCCCTACAGTAAGAACACGCCCAGGGAACACAGTTAACCCTTAGAGCGCCCCCTGCAGGTTAACCCCTTCACTGCCAATGGCATTTACACAGTAATCAGTGCATTTTTATAGCAATGATCGCTGTATAAATGCCAATGGTCCCAAAAAAGTGTCAAAACATTCCGACATGTCCGCCCCAATATCGCAGTACCGCTAAAAATCGCAGATCGCCGCCATTTTTAGTAAAAAAAAAAAAAAAACCCCAAAAATGAATTCTCATCATCCGTAAATGCGACCACTTTTGCGCAAACCAATCAATAAACGCCGATTGCGATTTTTTTTATCGCAAATATGAGGAAGAATATAAATCGGCCAAAAACGGTGAAAAAAAATGTTTTTTTATATTTTTTTTTTGGATTTGTATTTTAGCAAAAAGTAAGAAATTTGGGTTTTTTTGCAAAATTGTCGCTCTTCTTTTGTTTATAGCGGCGATCAGAAATGACGCAGAGGTGATCAAATACCACCAAAAGAAAGCTCTGTTTGTGGGAAAAAAAGGACGCAAATTTCGTTTGGGTGCAACGTCGCACGACCGCGCAATTGTCAGTTAAAGCGGCGCAGCGCCGAATCGCAAAAAGTGCTCCGGTCCTAAAGCTGGAAATCCTTCCGGGGCTGAAGTGGTTAAGAGGGCTCCGAAGCTTTCTAGGGTTCGCAAAGTACTACAGGCGATTCATCAAAGGTTTTGCCTATATTGCTGCCCCCCTTACTACTATGACTAGGAAAGTTACAAATTGCAAAGTGTGGTCCTCCGAAGCAAATGCAGCTTTCCAGCAATTAAAAGATGTTCAGCAAGGCTCCAATTCTTCTGCATCCAAACCCCGATCTCCAGTACATTGTTGAGGTTGATGCTTCTGAAGTAGGAGCAGGTGCCGCGCTGTCCCGGAGACAATCTAAGTCCGGTAGAATGCATCCAGTGGCGTTTTTCTCTAGAAAGTTTTCACCAACAGAAAAGAATTATGATGTTGGGAATCGTGAACTATTGGCCATCAAATTGGCATTGTCTGAATGGCAACATATTCTGGAAGGGACTCCTAAACCCTTTTCTATCCTGCCTGACCATAAAAACCTGCTGTATTTTCAGACTGCTAAATAATTGAATTCATGTCAAGCCGGATGGGCTCTAGTTTTTTCCCATTTTAATTTTATTCTTTCTTACGTCCCTGGGCATTAGAACATGAAGGCCGATGCTCTTTCCAGACAATTTGCTACTTCTGAAGAACGATTTACACAGCAATATGTGGTTAGTACCTCATGAGATTGGTAAACACAGGTAATGGTAAAACAAAATTGGGGGTGCCTCATCTGGATATCAAGTATTTGGAGAAGGTGTGTGGGTGGTTTTGATCCCCAGTCAATACCCACACAAGCAAAGTGAACAAGGTATTCCCCCAGGAACCCAGGGGATCGGATTATCATGGCACCACTATATTAGTGAATCAGACTTTACATAATTACTTTTAAAATATTCAATTTATTTGTACACAGATAAAATATTCTATGTCAAAGAAACAACAACACACATAAAAATCCATCACCAGGTACATCTGTTTCCCCCAAAGGGAGGGGGAGGACAAAAGAGAACCAAGGAGGAAACAATATTGTTGAGGAGTTGAGCCATGGACATCTAGGATACTCTACATGTTTCACAGATATACAACCGCTTCTTCAGGAGAGATGTCTATGGCAGTAAAGAGAAGAGTCAAACAATAACAAATAACAAGGGTATACATATTAGCCATAACAGCAAAGGCATATTAAGTTACAAACTTGGGAAATTATAAAGCGATCCGCTTACCAGCATACTTACTCGCACCAGGGGGCGCACAACACAATGGATTAATGCTCCTCGTTGGCAAAGAAGGGGTAGTGTAAGGAGGGATAGTAACATCATTAATATTATATACCTGTAGGGATCATGATTATATTATCCAATCAGGATAGGCAAACACCTGGGCCAAGGGAGAGGAGAATAGGGGGGAAAAAGAGAAGGGGGGGAAGAAGGGGGGGAAAGGGAAGATAAGAGGGGGGGGGATGGGGTAGGAGAGGGAGGGAAGAGGAGAGGAAGGAGAAGGAAAGGGGAGAAAAGAAGGGACAAGTGGGGGGGGAAGGGGGGAGGAACAGGAGAGGGGGAAGGAACGGTATGGAAATGGGGAGGGGGTGAGGGCGGGGAGGGGAAGGGTGCCGGGGTACCCAAGGTTCACCGATGTGTGCAATCAATTGTGCAGTCAAACGGCAGGGTACAACAACAAACCTGTGATGGAAATGTAGTAAATATGGCAAAAGTCCCAGGATTAAGTACAACACCCACGTTAACCTCTGCAAGGCGTTGGGGAGAGCAAGCCATGATCAAAAGGTAGTGTCAGTCTAGGGACAAATATGGTACAAACAGAACAAAAATTGGATTGAAATAGATTTAAACATAGGACGGTGACAGCAGAATTCGACCATAGCCATCGCCAATCGAGGCTATAGCAGGCTTAGACTCACCAACGCCACGTGTAGTGTGCATATATCCTGGTGACCGATCCAAACACAAGCAAGCAGGGGCGTCCTGCTTAAATACCCAACCCACGTGACCCGCGCAGCGGCCATTGGCCGCGCACAGCGTCACTGGGTCTAGTAGTCCATACTGCGCATGCGTGTAACGCATGTCAGTACACACAGACATGAGGCCGAAGGGCAAAACCTGCCCAAGCCTCATTCTGGGTAAAAGCAGAGAGAATCTGCTGAGAGCGGATAGATCGCCACTTCAGGACTTCTACAACTCTGCCGACAGGAGCAGGACCAGTGTAAGCGCCATCTGGTGGAAGAAGAGAGATAAGCGTTCACTTGTACACAATTATAAAAAACGGTTGGACCATAGAGTACAACGACAAATACTAAGCATAAATCAATTTGATCTACTAATATTATGGGTACTATACAGAGAGGTGTAATTAGTGACGGGGGAATAATAATAATTCCAAAGCGTAGCTCCCAGGCAATCACCAGGAAGAAGATCAAGAGCAGCATAGGACAAGGCTAACTGCCCAACACACTGGGCAGATATATCTAGTCAATTACCAGTAGAGGAAATCAGACAGAAGAACAGTTAAGACCGCAGTATACGGTCCAGGAACCGTGGACCATAAACATAAGGTCCAATGCTAATCAAGAGATCATCAGGCACCGTCTGCGTGTACTTTCGTGCGTTACACGCATGCGCAGTATGAACTACTAGACCCAGTGACACCGTGCGCGGCTGATGGCCGCATGTCTGCGTGTACTGACATGTGTTACACGCATGCGCAGTATGGACTACTAGACCCAGTGACGCCATGCGCGGCCGATGGCCGCATGTCTGTGTGTACTGACATGCGTTACACGCATGCGCAGTATGGACTACTAGACCCAGTGACGCCGTGCGCGGCCGACGGCCGCGGCGTGGGTCACGTGGGTTGGGTATTTAAGCAGGACACCCCTGTTTGCTTGTGTTTGGATCGGTCCCCAGGATACATGCACACTACACGTGGCGTTGGTGAGTCTAAGCCTCCTATATAGAGTTGAGCGAACTTCTAGAAGTCCGGGTTCTGCTGGTTCGGCAGAACTTCGGGACAAAGTCCGGGTTCGGGTCTGGACAGAACCCGAACTTTGTCCCGGACCCCGAACCCCATTGAAATCAATGGAGACCCGGACTTTTAGGTACAAAAAGTGCTCTAAAATAGTCCTGGAAGGTCCTAGAGGTCTGCAAAAGGAAGGAAATGTGGGTAAGGGTGGGACAAGTGACCTACAAAGAAATGGGGACAGGGAAATAACTTTAAATATTTAAAAAAATAAAAACCTAAAAAATGCAAAAATGGAGATCATCTTCAAAATGGGTCTGAAAAGTATTAATTAACATTAGAGGCCATAGAACTGTTCTAAAATCATCTTCAAACTGTGTCAAAAAAGTATAAATAAGCCGGGAGTACCTATATCACTGTTCTGCAAAATGTGTGTATCACTTTAAATCAAACCGGAAATCAGTGCACATCTCTTCTGCACAAGTATTTCAAGTCTGTGTGTCACTTTAAATCAAACCGTCAATCATTGCACATCTTTTATTCACACTTCTTTTTAAAATGTGTGTATCACTTTAATTGAAACCGTCAAACATTGCACATCTCTTCTGCACAATTATTTCAAGTGTGTGTGTCACTTTAAATCAAACCGTCAATCATTCCACATCTTTTATTCACACTTCTTTTTAAAATGTGTGTATCACTTTAACCACTTCCCGCCGGGTGGACGTCCATGGACGTCCTAGACTTTGAGGGTTAATATCTGAATGGTGCCAGCAGCTAGAGGCACCATTCAGATATCATTTTTTCCAGCTG
>BLSH010283812.1:507256-528353 GCA_018402905.1 Glandirana rugosa
AGAGTGTGACGGTCATACAAGAGTGTGACGGTCATAGTAGATGGTAGTGTGAGACATACTGGCAGTGTGAGATGATTCTGGCAGTGTGAGATGATACTGGCAGTGTGAGAACATACTGGCAGTGTGAGAAGATACTGGCAGTGTGAGATGATACTGGTAGTGTGAGACATACTGGCAGTGTGAGATGATTCTGGCAGTGTGAGATGATACTGGCAGTGTGAGAACATACTGACAGTGTGAGAAGATACTGGCAGTGTGAGATGATTCTGGCAGTGTGAGATGATACTGTCAGTGTGAGAAGATACTGGCAGTGTGAGACAATACTGGCAGTGTGAGATGATACTGGCAGTGTGAGATGATACTGGCAGTGTGAGACATACTGCCAGTGTGAAACGATACTGACCATGTGAGATGATACTGGTAGTGTGAGACATACCAGCAGTGTGAGATGATACTGGCAGTGTGAGACGATACTGCCAGTGTGAGACGATACCGGCAGTGTGAGATGATACTGCCAGTGTGAGATGATACTGCCAGTGTGAGACAATACTGGCAGTGTGAGATGATACTGGAAGTGTGAGATGATACTGGCAGTGTGAGAACATACTGGCAGTGTGAGATGATTCTGGCAGTGAGATGATACTGGCAGTGTGAGAAGATACTGGCAGTGTGAGATGATACTGGTAGTGTGAGACATACTGGCGGTGTGAGATGATTCTAGCAGTGTGAGATGATACTGGTAGTGTGAGAACATACTGGCAGTGTGAGAAGATACTGGCAGTGTGAGAAGATACTGGCAGTGTGAGATGATACTGGTAGTGTGAGACATACTGGCAGTGTGAGATGATTCTGGCAGTGTGAGATGATACTGGCAGTGTGAGAACATACTGGCAGTGTGAGAACATACTGACAGTGTGAGAAGATACTGGCAGTGTGAGATGATTCTGGCAGTGTGAGATGATACTGTCAGTGTGAGAAGATATTGGCAGTGTGAGACAATACTGGCAGTGTGAGACGATACTGGCAGTGTGAGACGATACTGGCAGTGTGAAACTATACTGGCAGTGTGAGAGGATACTGGCAGTGTGAGACATACCGCTGACAGTATGAAACAATACTGGCAGTGTAAGACATGCTGGTAGTGTGAAATGATACTGGCAGTGTAAGACATGCTGGTAGTGTGAAATGATACTGGCAGCGTGAGATGATACTGGCAGTGTGAGACATGCTGGTAGTGTGAAACGATACTGGCAGTGTGATATGATACTGACAGTGTGAAACGATGCTGGTAGTGTGAGATGATACTGGCAGTGTGAAACAATACTGGCAGTGTGAGACATAGACTGGCAGTGTGAGTGAGTAATTGAAAAAAAAGTATGAGTACTTGTACTCGGTCTTAAAAACCTGGTTTCGGGGCATCCCTACTTAAAGTGTTTGAATGAAATGTATTAATCAATGTAGCTCTAAAGCACACCTCCAAACTCATTTCATTAAAGTGGTTGTAAACCCCATTCATGGAATTTGACCTAAGCACATATATCTGTAGTGTTTACTTATCTCTCCCCAAAACTCCAAGTGTCATTTCTCTCTGGTGCTCCATTCCTCCAAAGTCGCTTCTGACAAGTTCTCTGACATATGAGAACAGTAGCTGAAAATTGGTGTTAGGGGGAGAGGTTAGAGGGAGATTAGCAGGGAGCTTGTCTATTCCTAAAACAGTTCCTTCGTTCCTCTGCCTATGTAGGGGGGGGGGGGGTGACTTTCCTCAATCAGCTCTCAAACACTATGAGGGCAGACTCCACACCCACTGCTGAACGAGGAAGAACGATTTTTGACACTATCTGCACTTTTCAAAGAGTGTAGACAGCAGATATACAAATAAAACTTATGTAGGAAGATTTGTTTCATCTCTGTGTATCATCTGAGGCTATTCACTTCACTGTGTAAATGAGAGGGTTTACATACACCTTAATCAGACTCCAGGTGTAGAAAATACTGACTCCAGTCAGCTTTCATTGAACTCATTCATCTAGGGTTCCCATATTCTTCCTCCGGCACTGTGAATGTTTAATAGGTGTGTTCAATAAGGACAGGAGAAATTAGAATTGTCTGTGTGTTATCAGCTTAAGCACATTGTCCTTGTCTATTGTTGTGATTTACAGGAGGAGTAACATTACATGGGGTTCTTGCCACTGTATATATATATATATATATATTTGTTAATACATATATTTAATCAACACATTAATAAGTAAAAATAGCAAGGCTGTATATAGTTAGTATTAGGCTATAAAAATTTGACACAGTAAAAAGATAAATTATAAAAGTAATGAAGAACAGACAATATGATTTATTATATATAAACATCTAATATAGAAAAGTAAATATTTCTAGTAAATTATATTTAGAATGCAATCTGAATGCGTCATTTCTCAGCTCATTTAAAAAAAAAAAAAAAAAAAACACAACTATTTCTTAATACATCAATATATTCAATACATCAATAAGTAAAGATAACAATAGTGTATATGATCATTATTAGACTATAAAATAAAAGTTGAATGACAAAGGTAAAGAAAAATAGACAATATCATTTATGCTATAAAAACATCTAGTAAATCTATATTTATATGCATATGTATATTTTTTTCTAATATATTTCAAGTTTTATATTTATTTTTCATATTTCTATCTTTGTATTTCTAGTTCATATTTCTAGTAACAAACATATATATATATATATATATATATATATATATATATATATATATATATATATATATTTCCAGAAGATGACATATATAATGTTACATTTCTTTTCTTGGTGAGTTAAGCTTTTGTCCAGCAGATGGCGTTGATAAGCTGACAGTTAGGCTAGGCTGGCAGTGAAGAAGAAGAAAGGGAGAGGGACAGGTCACTTGTGCTGTGTTAGCAGCAGCAGCAGGCAGAGTGTCTTGTGTCTGCTGCAGGCAATGGAACTCTTTTCCAAGTGCCAAGCATTCCCACTGCAGCCCAGAGGAGACACTCCACACAGGCATGCCGGCAGCAGCATCTGCATGGGCTCATTCCTTCTACTGCAGTAGAGCTCCCTCCACGAGGACATGAGAGCAGTCTGCAGATGCTTTGAAGTAGAGTAATTGCCTCTTCTAAGCTGCCTCTTCTGATCACTATGGTGTTTTTTATTTAGGTTTGGATGGATTTATCTTCTGCCAAGTAAAGAACTCATAGGCACCCCATTTCCCCTGAACACGATGGCTTGGCTCAAGGTTCTAGAAAGGATCTTTGATATTTTGCAAGCTCTAGATGTCATCAAGGGGATTCACTTGTCTTGATTGAGCCCAATATTGTCTTGTCCTTATCAGATTGTAACAGGAGAGCTGATTGCGAAAGTCGATTGGTACAGGGGAGCTGAGAAGAAGCAGCGAAGATGTCCAAGGTTGTTGGGGAAAGTTCGGTGGAAGACCTGGCCAAGGTTTCTGATGAGGAGCTGATGAAGTGGACTAAGGAGGAGCTGATCGTCCGGCTCCGCAGGGCAGAGGCTGACAAGATGAGTGCAATGTTGGATCATAGCAATCTGATCCGGGAGGTGAATAGGAGGCTTCAGCTACATCTGGGGGAGATCAGAGGGCTCAAGGTACGACAGGGACCATTCTAGTGTCATGTATGCATTCATCTGTGCATTGCCCCTTAGCATCTTCTTGTGCACTCATACAGGACATCTGTGCTTACAGATAGTTCATACAGATCAATAACAAGCAATCCCGGTAGGTACTGATTAACCCATTTCATGTCATCTTTAATCACTCTGAACACCCCCGTGTTGTCTGTTTATTGGCAATTTTAAGTGATTGTAATGGTGGCCATACATGTAACAAGATCGACAACACAGATCGAACCTATGAAAAGAAACATACTGTGTCATTGATCAATTTTGAGCAAAACCCAATGATTTCTTTGAAATGATGATGATCAGTCTGGAAGAAATATCTGATTGTAGGAAAGTAAATAGATCAATATGATCATTAAGTGTATTGAGTATTGAAAAATGTTTTTAATACTCTGATTGTATTTTTCTCCTGAGCCGTAAATCAATTGACAATATGATTGTATATATTGCTCTGTATATGGCTGCCATAAGGCTAGAGCGATTTTTGATTACATGACTAAGTGATCTTCTAATGACAATTGCACATGGTCTTTGACTTTTCACAATTTTTGTTCATCTTGATCAATTGTAGTGAGGGGAGTAAAATTTTCCTGTACTTACTTTATCACTGTTTTCATTCAAGATTCACACAACTTTTCCCCAAGATTCACACATTTTCACATGAGGTTCAATAAGGAAAAATGTGTACATTTTGGATAAAAGTTGCATAAATCTTAAATGAAAGTTGTATGAATCTTGGGTGAAAATACTAATAGATACCAACGTTCCGTATGATTATATTTAGGAGTGACTATTCATGATTAATCATTTGTACTAAGAAATTAAAGAGAAACTTCAGCCACCTTGATTGTGGCTCTGCCCCTCCACCAGAACCATTAATTTCAATGGCCTGGTGCATGTGCAAATGCATCAAAGGGCTCTTCCTGGCCTTTGAGACTTGGGCATCTGTGTATGCTATGACCTGTGCCCACCCATGCGCAGGAGAAGAAGTCCTGTACCTTCACTTTTTCCCTGCACCCTCCACAGAAACCCGAATATGCGCAGATGTGACGAAGGTCTGTGCCAGGTCCCAAAGCCTGGTAGCACCCTTCAGCATTTTTGCGCACGCATGTGCAATGTTGTTTTTGCCTAGGCATGAAAGGAGGAAGTGCTGCCCTGCAGTAGGAAAAAAAAAAAAAGAAAATCCAATTGTGTTATAGGGAGGGAGCTGGACCCACATTGTCTTTCAGGGTGAAGTTCCTCTTTTAGTGGAAAAAGTCACTTTTACTATCTGCAATACGACTCATTTGGAATGCTGAGCTGCTATCCAAATCCATCACTATGATTACAAGATAGAATCTCTCTGTTCGGGGCATATATCCCTAAACGTAGGTACCGCTTGGAACGGACGCCGTGTGTTTCTCCCTGGCGTTGATTTTGACTTTTGATTTTGCAAGAGTGCCCATGTGTCGTATGTCTTTGCACATTTTGAACACAAGAAAAATGTTTAAACCTCGGGTGGAAACAGTGATAAATGGATCCCAATAATTTCCAAAGTGAGCAATCTATCCCTGTTGATTTGAGATTTGATCTAAAGTCATCCATTAAGCTCTAATGCTTGGCTGTATAGCCAAGGCAAGGGAAAGCATTCCATTTCTCCCAGAGCACTAAGAGTTAAAGCTTTATACTTGCAGCCTCAAATCTCAGCATCTAGGTGACACCGTCTCCATCCTCGACTAATCATTACGTAATGTGTCAGAGGCTGGGGGGAGGCTTCATGGGGCTTTCTTCCCAAAGCAAATGACGTATTTCGCTGAATCAAAGCCATGAAATCAAAGAGCCAGCCCTGGAAGTGTTGGAGCTGTCAGATGTTCTTGTGAAAACGTAGAACATCATAGAAGGAACACCTTGTAAGGTATCACAGGGCAGGAGACTGGGATTCTTCCTGTTAAATGAACATAGGGAATGCTCTTGAGCGTCAAACTGTCATCACTAACCTTTGATGGGGTTTGCTGCAGGTTGGTCCAATCAGATTACTTTCAGAAAGGGGAATGTCAGCCCGGCTGGAGGGGTAGTTTCCTAGATGCTACAGCAATGATGTAATGAGTCACAGTGTAACTGTTTCAGTGCCACACACTTCACCTTCACTGTGTGCACTCTTCAAGACTGCATGGCAAATTATTGTGTCTTAAGGACAAGTATACTGTATATAAGTCAGAGCAAAGAGCAACAATCATGTGCAAGGTGCAGTAACCTAGAACAAGCTGATTTCACCTTGTTTTATTGTCTCCGAGAATAAAAGCTGAAACAATGGGATTGGTTTGCTAAAGGAGCATAGACTATGCCCTTTGCAAAGTACAATTGCTCTAGAGCTTAGTAAATGAGCAGAAGCTCTGCTGACTTCCATCATCCAATTATGTGCAATGTGCGGTAAACTAGAGCAAGCTGATTTCACCTTGTTTTATTGTCTCCAAGAATAAAAACTAAAACAATGTGGTTGATTTACTAAAGGCACACTTTGCAAAGTGCAATTGCTTCAGAGCTTAGTAAATGAGCAGAAGCTCTACTGACTTCCATCATCCAATCACATGCAAGCAAAAATGCTGTTTTTTTTTTTATTTATTTCCCTTGCACGTGATTTGGGTACTCTTTGTAAAGTGAAGCTTTACCTTATTCACTAAGCTCTGGAGAAATTGCACTTGTAGAGGACACAATCTCTTTGCCTTTAGTAAATCAACCCCACTGTTTCAGCTTTTATTCAAGCAATATCTCTGGTGAGAATAAGAATATTCTCACATAGGGGTTGATTTATTAAAAAAGTGCAAAATCTGGTGCAGTTGTGCATGGTAGCCAATTCGCTTCTAACTTCAGCTTGTTCAATTAAGCTTTGCCAAAAAAAAAAAAAACTGAAAGCTGTTTGGTTTCTATGCAGAGCTTCACCAGATTTTACACTCTCCAGTATAAGTAAATCAACCCCTTATTCTCACTAATTTTAAAGGCCAACTCCACAAATTAGTCAAAAGCTACCTTTGCAGTGGGTCCCACTTACACTGCAAGGGCTAAATGTTTGCTATGTCTAGAGGGTAGAACAAGAGGCATTATTACTTACCCACCATACTCACTTTCCGTGAGTATGTGAGCAGCTTGGAGAGGAGGCTGCAGTGACCCAGTTACACCACTAGAGAGAGCCTACTGGAGTGTGGAATAAGCTAACTATTTCTCCTTATTATGGCACCCCTAGACATAAGAAGTATTTAACCCTTGGTGTCCCCACTGCAAGGGTATTTTTTTTTGTTCCTCGAGTTGGGCTTTAAGGCAAGTGGGGTTCAAACTAAACAGGTTTCATCTTACACTGGTTTATTCTACCAATGCAGTTGTACAGAGACAAATACTGTGGATCTAATTTGCTGCTTTTTTTGTATGCATTTGCGGTAATATCTACCATACTGCATAATCTTTTGTATTCGTAAAGATGTTGCATATATGCTAGTTTTTAGATGTGCTGCTTTCACTGATTATACACATGCTGTATATACAGTATATGGTATGATGATAATATCTATCTATCTATCTATCTATCTATCTATCTATCTATCTATCTATCTATCTACTGTGTGTCTGTATATATATATATATATATATATAAATATATGTATGTATATATATTATACATAGCCCCCTTTTTGCTCTGAAAATAACACTTACTACTGGAAATGTAAATAAAAGCTGTAGTATGCAAATATAAATTCTCCATACAAATGTCTTGGTCTCTTCTGCCCAAGGATGCCATTTCACACCTCCGCTTCGGAAAGAGAACAGCATAAAATCAAGCAGAGAAGTATGGAGGAAGGGCAGATTTAATATCTTTTTACAATACTCTGTAGGTCATGGTTCACTTGGCGTTCACCACTTATGCCATGATGGATGGCTTCATGTGGTTTTATATTAAGAATATATAGCCCTTGCAGTACGACCTCTGAATTTAAGCCAAGTCATACATAATTACTGGAAGCTGAAGTCAGGGTGTGCTGCCATATCAACTGAAGGTCCTGTTGACCTGGAACATGAAGGCTCTATAGAGAATTGTTAATTACATTAAAACTGAACTGAACATTTAGTTTAAATCAGCTAAATACACACCAGGTGCATCAAAACTAAAGATGTTCAAAATTTGACAGTTCCTTTTTGTTAGAAAGCAGCCACAGCTAGATTAGAAAAGCCTGTCCTCTGCCAGTATACCATTGAAGAGAACAGGTAATTGCCTTAATGTGCTGGGGTGCCATTCAAATTAAGTGGAACTCAATTGCGCTATTGCATGTAAGATTGCAATGCTACAGCACAATAATGTGAACTGTCCCCTACAGATGATTTTTTTTTTAGAAAGTGTGAATAGAAAAGCCTGTCCTCTGCCAACATGCTGTAGAAAAGGGGTCCAGATCTAAGCATGGAAGCAGTGGGCTCTCCGCTGAGTTAGACCTATCTGCAATCAGGAAAGCCCCTGCTGATTGCATTGCTCTAGTTAGGACTCTGCGCAGGGTGTATCAGACCTTTACAGAGAGACTGCTGCTTCCAGCAAAAGGACAAGGGTCATTCTTTGCAGTTTCTGGCAGGAGGCAGGCTGTAACTGATCTTTTAACAAAAACAATATTTAGGAAAACCTTCTATCGTGATGCACCTGGAATGTAGTTGGTTGATTTAAATTGAAAGTTCAGTTGGGCTGTCAATGTCAAAACTATTTTTTTAAAGGTCAGAACTGAACTATAGTTTTGCAGGTTCTGTTCTCAGTTTGAGATACATGTTTTTTGGCCTAGCTTGTCAATAACTTGTGGATACTGAAAGGGCAGAAGGCATACTCACTTCAGTCTGTTCTACTAGTTCTCTAAATGAAATGCTTAGAGATAATTTCCCCTATGCTTCTCTCAATCCCATCCACTCACAAAGCTACAGGAAATACCAGCATCTCTTGGTATCCGGGACCATTTCTTAAATCATAGGGGTTCTGTATGTTTTTTAATTCTGCGTGGTCATGCACGGCTCGACCCACATAGCCACATCATCTATTCACAGATCTATTCACATGATCTGTGAATGGAAAAACTGCAAGTCCTGTCTGCCACAAAGATCAGAAGAACTCATGTTTTTCAGTGCATTGATGCTATTGCATTCAGGGTTTATTGTCTACTTTCTACAGCACAATAAACAAAGGTTTATACCTCTGTTTGGACCTGGGGCTAGAGAAATAGTCTATGGAAACATGTGCCCTGAACCCATGATGCACTGATTATGGTTGCAATGCTTTGCAGACTCCAATGCAAAATGAAATAATACATGCACATTTTTTTTTTTTGCAATATGGGTGCATTTATTTTTATTCTTTCAGACAATAGTGGAATATACCTTTAAATCAGAATACTTTTTTATCCCAAAGGGAAAACATACATACAGCGCTCTTCTGTATCGGTGGCATGCTGGTGAAGCAGGCTTAGGGTGGCCAACTCAACAAACTGATTCACAAGGCCATTGATGTTGTTAGATTGGAGATGGAGTCTTTAACAACAGTGGCGGAGAGGAAAATCTTGTTCAAGGTACATTCAGAATTGGACAACTCCTCCCTTCCACTCCACAATACACTGGTTAGTCTGCAGAGTTCCATCAGTAACAGATTGTTACAACCACGATGCACCACAGAGCGACACAGGAAATCATTTTGCCTGTGCCCATCAAATTATATAATTCTTCTCTGTGAAGGCTGGATGTGAAGATTGAATCTGGTTTATGATCAGGATTTTTATGCAGTTTTCTATAGTATGTTGGTATTATGTTAATTATTATTTGGGATAATGCTAGAGAAAGAGGTGTACTGTTTGCCGTTTGATTTTTTTGTTATTTTTCAATCTGTGTTATTTATTCTATGTTGTATTTTAATAGTATGGATAGTTTATTAGAGTATAGTTTTATTTGGTACTAATTGCCGTTATTGGTAATATTTTGTGTCATTGTGTCTTGTTCAGTTGTTGTTGGTTAAAAAGGGGCAAATTTATAATATGATATAGGGTCTGGGATTAAAAGTACCATTTCAGTCTTTGCAGATGACACCAAGCTATGCAGTGGAAAAAGTCCTTACAGGATGTCTCAATTTACAAGCAGACCTCAATGCAATGTTTAATTGGGCAGTCTATGTGGCAAATGAGGTTTAATGTTGATAAATGTAAAGTTATGCACTTGGGGGCCTAGAATATGCAGGCAAAATACATATTGGGGGAGTACAGCTGGGGGAATCGATGGTGGAGAAGGATCTGGGAGTTTTGTTAGACCATAAGCTTAATAATAGCATGCAATGTCAAGCTGTGGTTTCCAAAGTGAGGAAAGACCTTTCTTGTATTAAGAGAGGTATGGACTTCAGAGAAGGAGAGAGAGAGAGATCATTTTGCCCCTGTACAAATCATTAGTAAGACCTCCTCTGGAATATGCAGTTTGGTTTTAGGCACCAGTTCACAAGAAGGATATTGTGGAACTGAAGACAGTGCAGAGAAGGACAACCTGATGAAGGGCATGGTGGAGCTCAGCTATGGGGAAAGATTAGAGGAACTGAATTTATACTCTCTTGAGAAAAGGAGATTAAGGGTGTGTATGATCAACATGTATAAATACATAAGGGATCCATATAGTGGACTTGGTGTTGAGTTATTCACTTTAAGGTCATCACAGAGGACAAGAGGGTACTCTTTACTTCTGGAGGAAAAGAGATTTAATCTCCAAATACAGAAAGGTTTCTTCACGGTAAGAGTTGAGAAAATGTGGAATAGAATCCCTCCAGTGGATTGCTTTAAAAAAGGCCTGGATTCTTTCTTAAATGTACATAATATAACTGGATACTAACATTTATAGGTAAAGTTGATCCAGGGAATATCCGATTATCTGGTACTCTTTACTTCTGGAGGAAAAGGGATTTCATCTCCAAATACAGAAAGGTTTCTTCACAGTAAGAGCTGAGAAAATGTGGAATAGAATCCCTCCAGTGGAATGCTTTAAAAAAGGCCTGGCTTCTTTCTTAAATGTACTTAATATAACTGGATACTAACATTTATAGATAAAGTTGATCCAGGGAATATCCGATTGCCTCTCAGGGGATCAGGAAGGAAATTTTTCCCTTGCTGTAGCAAATAGGATCATGCTTTTCTGGGGGTTTTCACCCACCTTCTTCTCTCTGGATCAACTAAGGGTATATAATTGTGTATATGGGATTGTTTGGTAGTGTTTTTTTTATTGGTTGAACTAGATGGACTTGTGTCTTTTTTCAACCTGACTAAATATGTAACTATGTAAATTCTAGAAATGTTGTGTAGGTAGTTCCAGAGCATCAAAGAGGTTAAGACTGCAAAATGTATCCAGTGAATGAATGTAGGGCCCAAAGGAGAGATCAGAGTCAAGAATCACACCTAGCACCCTGGCATGTGTAAGGGACCAATAATTATGAAATTGATCTCAATGGCAAAGTTATGAGGGGGAGATTGAGGAGGAGGAAATATAACAAGCTCAGTTTTAAACAGATTGAGTTTGAGGAAGTGGTATGACATCCTGGCTGATATGTTGCTCAGTAAATTTGTGATACATGAAGAGACTGAGAGGGTGATCTGGGGAACAGAGCGATAGATCTGGATGTTGTCGGCATAGGTGGGAAATTGTGGGAGGATATCAACTGGCCCAGGGAAGAGATGTAGAGAGGGAATAGGAGGAGCCCAAGGATGGAGCCTTGGGGTACCCCAACAGAAAGAGGAAGAGCAGTGGAGAAGAAAGAGTTGTATGTGACACTGAAGGTGCACTGAAATAGGTAGGAGAAGAACCAGGAAAGAGTCATGGAGGCCAAGGAGGTGGAGTTCATTGAGGAGGAGTGGGTAGTTGACTGTCTCAAAAAGCGTAATGGTCTAAGAGTATGAATATGGAGTAATGGCCATTGATTTTAGCAGTTAGTAGGCCATTAGTGAGTTTTAGTGGGGTGGTTTCAGTGGAATTTTATGGACGGAAGCCAGACTGTATGGGGTCAAGAAGGCTATCAGCAAGGAAGCAACTCATACGGTTGTGGACCGTATTGAAGATGTTGGTTAAAGAGTGTAGGATAGAGGAGGAAGGAGGCGGTTGCAGTTGTGAGGGGACAGGCTCCAGGGGACAGATGGTGATGTGGGCCTCAGAAAGGAGTTTGACAACTCCCTAAGTGGTAACAGAAACAAAGGAGGAAAGTATTGAGTGTGGTGTTGGACCTGGTATGCCAGTTGAAGGAGAAAGCAAGACCCTGGAGAACTTACCATGAACTGTATCAATATTGTTTTTGAAATGATCGGCAATCTCCTGGGCAGTAAGTAAGTTAGTGGGTGGAGGCAGTGGGGGGCAGAAGTAGGGAATTAAAGGCAAAAAAGAATTGATGAGGACTGGATGAGGGTTTTGCTGAGGGTGGTGTAGTTAGTACTGTAGGTTTGTTTAACACAGGGCTTCGCAAATTTGCTTTAAATCTAGAAACCAGCTAAAAAAGTTAGGAGATACATTTTTTTCAACTAACAAAGCTATATTTTCAAAGCAAAAAAAAAATCCTTCTCTTATCCAGGCTGACAAAAGCACAGAAAGTTAATTTTAGGGGGCACAAGAACGCAATAAATTATTAATTTTTTTGGTAAAATATAGAAGCCGAGTTTGCACCGAGCAAATGGATACCCAACATTTTAAATCTTAATTTTGTGTGTGCCCGTGAAATGGCAACAAACTTCAGTACTCCCTATACATCATCAGTTTAGTGTTACAAAGGAGGTCTGGTGCTAGAATTATTGCTGTTATTCTGGTGTACGCGGCAATATGTAACATGTGTATCGCAAACAACGTTTTCAGGCATAGAAGGGGAGGAGCGTTCGCTCTCCTTCCTTTCCCTCTACCTGCTGTATCTGCTATGCCAGTCCCAGGCCTCAAATGGGCAAGTGGAGCCCAGGATGTATAGGGGGGAGGGCGCATGTGGTTTGTGGAAGCACGTGAATGCTTCCATCCAACAAGTAAACCCTGCTGCTTGCCCACAGCAGGGCTAAATGTTAAAAAATACTATCTGCCCAGCACCCAGAACTAAATGTCTCTGGCGTTGGGCAATAGGAATTGTGCATCCTTGTGCCTGGTGCCAAAGGTGAATGGGCTGAGGACCAGTGCAAGGATGTAATTTCTAGTCATCATGGTGACCTGTCGCTTGGGATTTGTCGAGCCCTGGTTTAGCAGCATGGAGGCAGGAGTTGTATTTGAAAAGGGCAGGTTTGTAGAGGGTGAAGATTTGCAGGGATTCAGTTTTACGCTACACTCGCTGAGGAGCACAGCTGTGCCTCTTGAGACTTCTGGTGTCATTTGTTTGCCAGGGTTGTAGAAGGTGAGGCCTGGTTCTGCATGTAGAGAAAGGAGCATGATTGTGCAGGGAAGATGAGAATAAGTTGTTGAAGACAGAAGTGGCTAGGCCTGAGTAGAAAAGGTGTGTAATTTTGTCATAAAGGCAGTAAGTAGAAGAGTAAAGTAGGAAAGGGATGAGGCGGCAAAGGTTTCTTTGGATAACAGTTTGCAGGTTGGAGGCATGGGAAGTAGGAGACAGGGAGAGTGTGAAACTGATGTTGTGACATTGAAAAGTTGTGCCTTTGTTGAGATCTGAAGTTTTCTAGTGCAGAAAGAAGGAACCTTAACGTATATCTAAAGCCCAAACTGATGGTCTTTTGTGCCAGCTACAGTATGTCCCATTGGGATACAACTGTGTGTGGGAGGAAGTCTTGCTAACCTGAAGAAAATCTCCTCTTAGTTGTCACCAGTACAAGTGTCCCCATTGGATGGTTCCCCTATATGTCTTGGTGACAAGGCTAAATTTGTGATTTTCCCTTGCTTTCAGTCCTGACGGAGACTTAAAATCTTCAAAGAACAGCGGACAAACACTGAAGTCATTCCCACAGCAGCTCAGCTCCCCTGCCACCCTCTCATCACTGACGTAGCCTTCTACTCTGTAATGTAACACTGAGCAGGAGATGTGGGGAAGGGGGGAGCAAAGTGAGCTGAGCTGCTATCAGAGCCAACATACTATTTCAGTGTTCTGCTGATGTGACAATTGAGGATATATTACTTGACAGCACCTGCAACTATAGGGGTCAGTGAAGGGTTCATTTGTAATAGCAATACAAACAATAGATATATTTCACAAACCAATAAACAGTAACTTACTTGAAAAATCTCCTTTGCTACTGCCTGTCTGCTGGTCATCTCTTTCCACAACTTCCTGGATTCCCTGCATGCTCTACAGTGTCTCCTCTGCTGTATACTTTCAATTTCTTAAGACTACATATCCCATGGTAATGTGCTACCTGAAAGCAGTGATTCTACCTCTAGAGACTCCCCCTCTCAGCACCTTTTGTATTTCAAAAGGCAGGCTCTGTGAAATGTGTGACACAGCAGTACCTACTCATCGGCCATAGTGAATACATGTCATGTCACAGAATTCAGTATGGAGAACTTCACAAAGTAAGTTTACAAACTTCACGATCGTTCAGATTATAAGAAGTAGGTTTTTATTTAAACAATTAATTATTATGTTGAGAGGGGAAAAGAGGAACCAAAAATGGTAAAATATAGTCAGATTAAACTTCAAAGTTAAAGATTTTGTAGTCCACCTGATTTTTAGACTGAGCTTCTTGAGGAAAAGAAAAATGATGCCTTTTGTGACTGCTGAATTCCATCATTTATTTTTCAGAACACATTATAAATTGGAAGAAAGCTTCCAATTGGTTGCTTTAGGAATTTCTCCATGTTTTGTTTTTTATAGATCTAATGCATTGGCAAACTTTTAATTTTTGACAGTTTTTTTTTTTTTTTAGAGCTCTGTGTGTAATTTTGTATACTGCATACTATGGGCCAGCTCACTTCACAGCATGGTGCGAGAAACCAGTGTTTCCTGCGTGTTTCCTGCACCATGCTCAAAGTGCGCTGCACTTGCGATCTGCAGCGGGTGTCCGTGTTAACACCCTAACCACAGGTCGCAAACGCAGTGCTTTTGTTTGCACTGGATCATATTGTACAGTAGTGCCATGTGAACTGGTAGCTGTGTGTTTTACAAAGTAGTGCATGCGCTTCTTTTGGTGCAGTCTGGTGCGACTTCAGCCTATTCAAATGAATGGGTGGAAATTGCACTGCGCCCAGATCGCATGTGAATTGAAAAGGAGGTTTTCCACCCAAATATGTTTTATATTAGCAATGGCAATGGTATAAAAGACTGCCTAAATGACTGCATTACCCTCAACAAACCACCAATGGGAAGCCTAGCCGGCACATTATCACACATGTTGCGTTCTAGACTGGTTGTCAAGCCATAGTTGTCACTTGGTTTGATAGAATTAAATAATTTTAAAATGCACTTCCTCCAATGTAAACTACATAAATGAATAGATTAGACAGGGTAAGTAAAGGTGCTTACAAATATACTGTATGTGTATTACTTTAGAATATAACCTTTTACCCATCAGACTGTTGAGTATATTAAGGAATATCTTTATATATTTTATATCTTTTCTCAATGGAGTATCTCCCTGGTCTCTGGTAATCCAGTTGTGGTGGAATTGTGATTTATGAAGCATCCTTACATGCTTTAGTGACCCTTGTGCCTTCAGGACAATGATATACTGAGTGTGCAGACTCTTCTGCATTAAATCCCATTACATGGTGTTCCCTCTGACTAATAATAAGAAGGTCTGGCCTCAGCAGCTCCTGTCTCACAGTGATGTGTAAATCAGTGCACCGAGTATCTGCTTTTCTGCAACAGAAGTTGGCAAATGTAAATAAAAATATTTCCCTAAGGGCCCTTTCACACCAAGCGCAGTTGGATGCAGTTGGCTGCATTTTGAACTGCACTCCAGCTGCATAGACAGCTCAAAGTCAAGGTAATCCTATGAAGCACGTTTGTAGTGTGTTCCCTGCTTTTGCAGTGCGAAAAAATGCACCGCACCAAGCCAAGAAAAGCCAAAAAAGCCAAGCCCAAAAACATATACAAAATTGCACTGCAAATACAGTGCTAAGCATGGTGTAAAACGCATACAAAGCTCATTTAAGTGCACATCAAGCGTGCTTGAAATGCATGCAAACGTGCAATAAAAAACACGCAGTTATGTGCAGCTTCTGGTGTGCATGGGCCCTAACCCAGTATGTTATGCTTTCAAAATTATTTGTTTTCAGTTTGGAAAGATAAACTCCAGGCAAAACTGAAAAGGTAGACCTCATGCATAATGCATATTTAAAGCTGAACTGCAGGAAAAGTTAAAACGCTCCTTTTATAAATGTTAGAATCACTTCTTTGCCACATCCGTGAGTTTTGAGGACAGAAAAAGAACAATTGGAAGTTCAGACCAATTTCGGCAAAAGCAATTTGGACCACATACATTTTATAAAAAATATATTTCGAGCATTATCTCCTGGGGTTACCTGTTGGCAGCATGGACTGTCTTTGTTTGGTCTCAAAGGATATATACCTTCAGCAACCTTATAGTGATGTCAGGCTGTCTATTATATAGTGCGTGTTAAATCCCTGTCAGTTTGAAAAGTATGTATATATATCTTGATTTAGTTTGTTACATGCCATCTGGATAGATGGTCGAAGATTCTTCCTATACATAGAGTTTTGGAATACCAATTTACCACGTGGGGTTCAGTGCATCTGGCTTATCCTGTTGCTCCAATGCCCACCCAGGGAGATCTATTTTATATGCATGTGCACTCACACTCAGGCAAGTGAGATCTGTCTGTACTTACATCACCCCTGCGTGTGTCCTGATGAAGCGAACCAGCGAAACACGTTGATGCACAGGGGCTCACTCATCTGATATGATGTAACAAACATTTTACAGAATAATTGGCCACTGTGGCCCACATTCTATGCATTTGTGATTACATGGCTTTAACCTCTGTGTTTTGCTTCTGCAAATTTTTATGCTGTTATGTACTAATAAAAAATATATTAAATGGAGGCGCATGCGCGAAGCCCTACATGCCGGATGTGCCGCTGTAGAGCTCCGCATCTGAGGGGGAGACACGGCCGCTGACACAGGAGCCCTTCACAGCATTCCAGCTCCCGCCGACTCCGAACACCTCCGGGCACACTCAGGACCAGCTGGAATGGTCCTGGTCCACTCTAAGCCGAAGCCCAAGCCCGCTCCATACGCGAGGTCCTGGCGCGGGCCTCAGTCAAGATGGCGCCGGACACGCCGCGCCGCTCGGGCCCTCAGAGGTCCCCCCGGATGAAACCCCTACCACATCCAGACGAGGGTGAGTCTGACTATGAACTCTCTGCCACCCCTGCGAGCTCTCCCAGGGCCAGGTCTATTCAACCAGACATGCTGAGTCAGATAGAGTCTATGCTACAGAAGGCCCTTAAGCAGACCTCAGACCAGATTACAGAGCGCCTCACTAAGGAGATTAGAGAGCTGGGTCACCGCACCGCTGAGTTAGAACAGAAAGTGGATGAACTAGAGGTCACTGTGCACAATCAAGCAGATGAGCTAGAGGCTATCAGAGAAGAAAATCTTTCCCTGCATACACAGTTGGAAGACTTTGAAAACAGGGCCCGTAGGTCCAATTTGCGCATTAGGGGGATCCCTGAAACAGTAGTGGACTTACAGTCGACTGTCACGGCCCTGTTCCAGGAGTTAGCCCCCTCTATACCTATGGAAAGATTAGAGATGGACAGAATCCACAGAGCCTTAACCCCCCGCAAGAAAGATGGCCCCCCACGTGACATTATTCTTAAAATGCACTACTACCGCACCAAGGACCAGATCATGCAAACAGCCCGCCTCAAGGGGGCGCTGCGGTTCCAGGGCTATGAGTACCAAGTGTTTGCAGACCTGTCTCCCATTACAATCGCTAAACGCAGGGCCATGAAGCCACAACTGCAAACCCTAATAGATAATCACATCCCTTACACCTGGGGATTCCCTTTTTCTCTGAAATTTTCCTATGAGGGTCGCAAGCATGTATGCAAATCTTAGGAAGATCTCCAGTCTCTTTTACAGGACCTCCAGCTCTCCGGACGACCGTCAACACCAAAAAGTCAACGCCAAAGACGCCGCTCAGCCTCCAGCTCACCCCAGAAAATCCATACCTCCTCAGCAGAAGCAGACGACCGCAATCTCCACAAACGCTCCAGGCGCTCCTCTCCCAAAACCGCACCTCCTGAAGAAATGGACTAAGGACTAAGGTAAATCCGGTTTTTCTTCTGCACCTTGCACCAGAGAGACTCCCCATCTTGGCAATCTCATTCCCAAGAAGAGGACTCTTCCTAACCTTCCTCAACCGGCTATCCAGCCTCACCTCCAGCCGCTCCTCCATCCTGAGACAGGGAACTGCACCACCTCTTCAGCCACCCACTAGGGAGAACTTTTCTCAAGACCCGAAGAATCCTGATTATACCTCCACCCATCCTGCCTTAACCCACAGGGTCCTCCTACGACCCCCTGCAGGATACCACCAGCCCCCTCGGATTCCCCCATCTTATGGTGAACTGTATCTCACCCCTAACCTGGGGCTGACTGTCCAGTGAACCCCTCTCCCTTACCAAAACCCTTCCTGGTCTCCTCAAACCACTAACCACAGACCAGAGGATTGTCCCACCATGCAGTTCTCCTTATGACTGTGACTACCCCCGATTTGGATGGAACTCTGCAGCGTGGAATCCGGTTTAGAGGGACCACCCGAAGGTTATGAGTCGAACCCCCCATTCTAGCACTTTGTTTGTTACAAGTTCCCTGTTGACCGACTCTGCCAAAGTTTGTCCTCTGATGGCACCTGTTTTGGAACCCCCATCAAGCTCCTGGGTTGGGAGCCCGCATGTACCTAGACCTACACGGTCTTTCCACTCCACCTCACCTTACAGTTATTGTTATTGTTTTATAAATATGTTTGCCATTTTGCTCTTTCTCCCCCCTACCCCACTAGCTTCTTCTCATACGATGAGCTCCCACCCCCAGCCTTACCGGGCTCAGGTCCGTCGCACATCCCCCCCCAACCTGACCACATCTTGTCTTGATTGAAGGTCCATCCTCTCCTACCCTACCCACCCTTATACGGGTCTGTCACCCTACAAGACAACCGTTATCCTCTTCGGACTGGACACCCATCACGACTAATGCCATAAACTGCTCCTACATTTAAACCTAACTTATATGTTACTACTAAGGCCCTAGTCTCTCCCCCTCAGACTGTCACTGCTGCCTCCACCTTTGCTCTTAGGGTACCCTTACGGCACCCTCTGAGCAAACCTCACCACCGAGCCAGGTGCTTTGTACCTCTCGGTGGGACTTCCACCACGCTTGCTCACGCATCCCTCTTGGACCCTCCTGGTCCGATGATGCCTAGTTCTTTTACCACACCTATTCTCTCCGCTCCCCGCTTTCCTCTATCCCCCCGCCCCCTCTGGCTTTCCCCCTCTTACTCCCACTCCCGGGGAGGCCCGGTCGCCTCCATCTACATCCCACATAAGCTCTTGCCCCAATCCTCACCATGGCCCCCATAAACATTCTGACATTAAATGTTCAGGGTCTAAACATACCGCAGAAACGTGTGAAAGCCTTCCGGACTTTCGCCTCCCTTAAAGCTCACGTGATGTGCTTACAGGAGACGCACTTCTCGCACACCTCTGCCCCCAAATTCTTCCATAACTCATATCCTCAAATCTTTACCGCCTCCGCGGCCTCTAAGCAGAGAGGGGTCCTGATTGGCATCCACAGCTCCACTCCCTTCACACTTATCAAAGAAGTCAAAGATCCCGATGGGAGATTCCTAATCGTCACAGGCACCCTACTGGAAGAGACTGTCACCATAGTGTCCTACTACGCCCCCAACCAGAACCCCAACGCCTTCCTGGCCCACCTCTTCTCAGTCCTTGACCACCACAAACAGGGTACCCTATTGATCGGTGGAGACTCCAATCAGGTAATATACCCCTTCCTTGACAAATCCCCCTTCTCCCACACAGCTTCCCCTCCCAAGCTTTCCTTTAAACTCCTGCTCCATAGACACTCACTTATTGACTCCTGGCGGGAAATGAATCCCACGAAAAAACAATTCACCTTTTACTCTCACCCCCACAAAGTTTCCTCATGCATTGACCACCTCCTTCTCACAGTAGGGACTACCCCTTCAATCCTAGAGTCAAACATTCTCCCCATAGCGTGGTCGGATCACTCCGCAGTCATGACCACAATTGAATCCCTTATCCCGAAACAATCTGACCGCTCCTGGTCTCTAAATGACTCTATCCTCACACATCCTTCCCATAAAATGGATATTGAAAAGGCTCTAATTAATTTCTTGCAAGAGAACAACTCCGACGACATCTCACCTCTCACCCTGTGGGAAGCCCATAAACCGGTGATCCAGGGAGCCCTAATCAGTAAGGCCTCACATATCAAAAAGACTAGAAGGGACCTACATAAGCAACTAGATAACCAATTCCTTAAAGCGCATAATGACTTCCAAGCCCACCCTACAGACCCTAATAAACAGACTCTAGACAAAGCAAGACTTGAACTAGATCTTTTTCTCACCGAGGCGGCGGACAAAGTCCTTCGTCGACAGCAACACAAATTCTTTACTAAGAGCAACAAACCAGATACCTTCCTGGCCCTCTCGCTGCGCAACCTCGACCGCCCCCGTAAGCCAATTCAACTCAAAACCTCCAAGGACACTTACACGAGCAACCCTGTCAAAATTGTGGCCCACGTTCGCAGGCACCTAGCCGCCCTCTACGATGCCGACCCTTCCTTTAACCCAGCCCAGGCCGAATCTCTTCTCTCTAAAGTCACTCTTCCTACTCTCACCTCCACCGATAGAGACTCCCTGGATGAACCCTTTACATCTCAGGAAGTCCTCTCCGCCATCAAAGCACTAAAAAATAACAAACGACCAGGCCCTGATGGCTTCACAGCCGCATATTATAAACATTTCGCCCACATCTTAGCCCCCACTCTCACCAATGCCCTAAATGCTGTCCGGTCTGGTTCTTCATTTCGTCCTGAATCCCTCTCGGCTGTTGTCTCCATGCTGCCTAAACCCTCCTCTGATGACTCATCTTGGGCTAACTATCGCCCGATATCGTTACTCAACCAAGACGTTAAACTAATGGCCAAAATCTTGGCCACCCGCCTTAATAAATTGGTGGGCTCTCTTATCCACAAAGACCAGGTGGGATTTATACCCGCCAGGCAAGCTGGAGACAACATCCGGAGGGTGACACTCCTAACACACATAGCCCGCTCCCGTAATATTCCCACATGCCTTCTGTCCTTAGATATTAGAAAGGCCTTCGACACTCTCTCCTGGCCTTACTTGTTTCTGGTCCTAGAAAAGTGGGGATTTGGTCCACATTTCCGGACATGGATTACTTCCCTTTACTCCTCCCCGTCAGCCTGT
>BLSH010283812.1:547235-568712 GCA_018402905.1 Glandirana rugosa
GTCAAGGGGCTGAAGGGACAGAGAATAAATGTTTACATGATGCAGAGATTGAAGTGCTGATCACTTGTAGAAAGCATCACTTCGAGAAAGCAGCCCCTGCAATGTGCTACCCCCAGCTATGAGGTATAATGTTGATAAATATAAAGTTATGCACTTGGGGGCTAAGAATATGCATGCATCGTACATACTAGGGGGAGTACAACTGGGGTAATCAATGGTGGAGAAGGATCTGGGGGTTTTGGTAGATCATAAGCTTAATAATGGCATGCAATGCCAAGCTGCTGTTTCCAAAGCAAGCAAAATTCTTTTTTTGTATTAAGATAGGTATGGACTCCAGAGATAGAGACATTATTTTGCCCCTGTACAAATCATTAGTAAGACCTCATCTGGAATATGCAGTTCAGTTTTGGGCACCAGTTGTCAAAAAGGATATCGGGGAACTGGAGAAAGTGCAGAGAAGGGCAACCAAACTAATAAGAGGCATATAGGAGCTCAGCTATGAGGAAAGATGAGAGGATCTGAATTTATTCTCTCTTGAGAAGAGGAGATTAAGGGAGGATATGATCAACGGAAAGGTTTCTTCACAGTAAGAACTGTGAAAATGTGGAATAGACTCCCTCCAGAGGTGGTTTTGGACAGCACGGTGGATTGCTTTAAAAAAGGCCTGGATTCTTTCCTTAATGTAAATAATATAACTGGGTATTAACATTTTTAGGTAAAGTTGATCCAGGGTGAATCCGATTGCCTCTCGGGGAATCAGGAAGGAATTTTTTCCCCCGTTATAGCAAATTGGATCATGCTTTGCTGGGGTTTTTTGCCTTCCTCTGGATCAACTGTGGGTGAAGGATTGTGTATGGGATTATTTGGTTATATATATAAATGTTTTTATTTATTTTTTTTTTTTTGTTTGAACTAGATGGACTTGTGTCTTTTTTCAACCTGGCTAACTATGTAACTATGTATTCATATTGGCACATACATAAGGTGTGGAGGATGTCCCACTGACCTTAAAGATACCCAAATCTTTTGCTTTGTCATCCACTCTATCTGAAAACTGAGCAAGCTGCTCCTGGCAGCTGACAGACAATCCTTTCACCTCACTTTCTGCATCCTTCAGTCTTTTTCCCAGCTGATGAACTTCTTCCTGCAATCTCTGGTTTTCAATTACTACTTTCTGGTGGATAGCATCAGAATTTGCCATAGAAGCTTCTAAAGCACTAACCTTACTTTTTGTTATTTTAAGAGCATATTTTAGGGATGTGTTTTGCAAATTCAAATGCTCATACTGTTTCGCCTACCACCTGGATGCAAAGATCAGTGGAGTCCTTCCCGCACGCTTACTACAACTTTTACCAGTGACATTTAATTTCACATCCTCTCCCACCAGAGGGACAGAAAGTGTCCCTTCTGTCTGTAGAATTTTCTCCCTTTAGGGCTCTTTCACACATACCGTCCGTTTTTGTCCACCTGTCAGTTTTCCAGGCAGACCCAAACGGACGCTCCATTGTGCTCTATGGAGCGGTGGATGTCAGCGGTGACATGTCCGCTGACACCCGATCCGCTCCGATCCGCCAGAAACAGACGGATAGAAGCCCTATTTACCATCCGCCTGGCGGATCGGATCGGATGAGCACGGACAGACGGTCCGTGCTCATCCGATTCTCCATAGAGGAGAATGGAGCTCTGACAGGTCAGTCTCTGCACTAAGTGCAGAGACTGTCCTGTCATCCGTCGGCTCAGCGGGGATCAACGGATGGATCCCCGCTGAGCAGCGGAGCCCGTCAAAACGGGCTCCGCATGTGTGAAAGGACCCTAAGGCCAGCATAGCCTTCCCTTGGCTAGCTGCTTGACCTTCCTCTTCCTGTGCCACACCCTCCCCCTGTAATTCACATTTTACTGGGGCATCAAACGTGTTATGTTGTGGCTTTCCCTTATTGTCAGCCACTGAAATGTGATAGTTCATATCAGCACCTGAGCATTTTGCTGATAAGGACTGGGCACCTGCATAAGGCCCAAGCCCTGACAATTGCTCCTTGTCCCCCTGTTCATTACTGCCCCAACTTTGGGGTTGAGACCATTTAGGCTTGTCCCTACCCTCAAGTAGTGCTTGGAATGATTTCTCCTTAAATTCAATAGTCAAAACATTCCCTTCCTTTGCCCTATTCAATGACTCCCCTTTAAGCTTAAATGCACCTCTCTTAGAAAGCTTCATTCCAGTCCAACATTCCCAATCAATAATATATTTTACCATCCAGGGCCCATTTATATCTATCATCTCTTCCCTTGGGGTCAGTTGGTAGGGTTTACCACACTCAGACACCCTCCTTGAAGCGATTTTATTACCCATCCTTATGGACTGAACCCTGAACTGATTTCCAAACCTTTTTCTCGGTTGCCTCAGAGGTAGCTAATCTCTGGCCAGTGATTGGGTTAACAGGTTCCTCCCCTGTTGCCGTTGTTTTTTTTCACTACTTGTCTTTCCCTGTTCTCGACTTCCCAAACTTGTTAATAGTTCAATCTCCCCTGTAGACTTTTCTGAAGTATTTTAAGATAAATGCTTAAATTAGGTCTATTCCTGTTATCTCAAGAATGATTAGATCAAACTTGGATAATCAAGAAACTATATGAATACTTGGAGTGCAAAATCAGTTATTTGAGGCACAACTATTTGCAATATGGTTCACATCAGCCACAATATAGCTAGTGTTCACAGGTCTAATTACAATTCCCATACACAAGTTCATTTAGTGTGATTTAGTTTCTGTTTCCACAAGTGCGATTTGTCATGCGACCCTGGACATATAAAGTTGCATTACAAGTCACAGTCTATTAATTTCAATAGCTGCTGTTCCAATCTATGCAACTTAAAGTTGCAGCGACTATGAAAAGGTACCTGCGGTACTCTGATGCGACTCCCAATGCGACTTTGACTGAGAGTGTAAATTTGGATCAACGTAGCATCCACAGTCGCACTTCCCAGTCGCACTTCCCAGTCACAGTCTAAATCGTGTGACTTTGGAGTTGCACTAGTGGAAACACAGCCCCAATCTCACAGGTGCGTTTCAATCACAAAGCCTGGCCTAATCTCATTCAAGGGTCAACTGGAACTGCTTTTTGGTAGAAAGGCACAACTATTAGAAATAAGGTTTGTAGCAGTTATACTA
This sequence comes from Glandirana rugosa, assembly GCA_018402905.1. NCBI lineage: Eukaryota > Metazoa > Chordata > Amphibia > Anura > Ranidae > Glandirana > Glandirana rugosa. The sequence goes on from BLSH010283812.1 coordinate 550,400, forward strand.
TAGCCAGTGTTCACAAAACTACAATTCCCAGTTAGATTACAAAAGAAGGCAACTGCATACACATCAAGATCATTCAGTGTGACTTAGTCTCCATTTCCACTAGTGTAACTTGCCATGCGACTTTGGACACATAAAGCGCAATACAAGTCACAGCCCATTGATTTAAAAGGCACCCCTTTCAATCTATGCAACTTAAAGTTGCAGCGACTTGGAAAACAATAATCTGTCCCTTACAGCACCAGCAGGAACCTCTCCCTATAGCAGTTTGATATGATTTTAGAACAATAATCTGTCCCTTACAACACCAGCAGGAACCTCTCCCTATAGCAGTTGATATGATTTTAGAACAATAATCTGTCCCTTACAACACCAGCAGGAACCTGACCCTATAGCAGTAGGAGATGATTTTAGAACAATATTCTGTCCCTTACATCAACAGCAGGAACCTGACCCTATAGAACTAGGAGGTGATTTTAGAACAATAATCTGTCCCTTACAGCAACAGCAGGAACCTGACCCTATAGCAGTAGGAGATGATTTTAGAACAATAATATGTCCCTTACAGCAACAACAGGAACCTGACATAGAAACATAGAAAAGTGACGGCAGAAAAAGACTGAGTAGTCCATCGAGTCTGCCCCTTTTTATTTATTTTTTTTATTTTTTATTTTTTATTTTTTTTTACATTAACCTTGTTGTCTGACTATGGATTTATGTTTATCCCAAGCATGTTTGAAGCCATTTACTGTTGACTGTCTCACAACCTCTGTTGGTAGTTTATTCCAACCATGACCCTATAGAACTAGGAGATGATTTTAGAACAATAATCTGTCCCTTACAGCAACAGCAGGAACCTAACCCTATAGAACTAGGAGATGATTTTAGAACAATAATCTGTCCCTCTAAGCAGTAGACTCTAACTAGTCCAGTCAGATTGTTCTGTAATGCAGGATGAGATGTTATTAGATCTGCAATCTGTCCCTAAAAGCAGTAGTAGTAGTAATCTCTACCTAGTCCACAATTAGATCGTTCTGTAATGTAGGATGAGATGTTATTAGATCTGCAATCTGTCCCTCACAGCACCAGCAGCATCCTCTCCCTACACTAGCCTGAGAGCATATGACATGCAGCACTACGTGACTCCAGCTCATACAGAGGCTGGGTCACATGATGCACTGGCCAATCACAGCCATACCATTAGTAGGCATGGCTTCTAAGGGCAAACCAGTGTAACGCTTGTTGATTGGCTGCCCTGCAGCTATTCAACAAGTGGGAAAAAAATACCAGAACCCAGAACCCGAACCCAAACTTTTTTTCAAAGGTTCGGGTTCGGGTCCCGAACACCGCAAAGTTCGGTATGAATCCGAACTTTACAGTTCGGGTTCCCTCAACTCTAGTTACAACCTTAAAAACATCAAAGCTATCACTAAAATACAAAGTAAGTAATATTAGAAAGAAAATGGTGTTGCAATGTAAATAAACAGAATGTTACTAAGGAAAGAAAGGAAAGAGAAGGAACAAAGAACTATGGTGACAAAACATAAAGCCTTACGTCCCCATGCTGCATGGACCAAAAACAGGAAGTGGAGGTCTGTTTTACTGCTTTTATACCCTCTCTCTGCCCACTCCCACCCATCCAGGTAGAGACATTCCCTGAGACATTGCCACATTCAGGTGGGGGGGGGGGGTGAATCATTTGGTCAACTGGAGAACATTACAAGTCAAAGACAGACATAGCTGCTTCCCTTCCCCCGTACCCTCAATTAAGTCTCTGACGAATAAGACAACCCCCACACATAACTCCAAGGCTAGGTATATTGTCTGTTTTCAGTCCCTTGCATTTCTTTGAAACTGACCCCTATCAAAAGTCCACAATAATGTTCATTTCAGATGAAATGTCAATATTTCCATTACACCCTTAAGCAAGTGGTTAGGCACTATAGCTAGCTTCTTTGTTATTCATCTATAGCAGCCCCCTTTCCCATAAGGCAAGCAGGCCTACCAGTACTCGGTTGCCCCTAGATCTTATACACAATGCTAAAGTGCTTGGCCACTACGCTAGGGCAGGCATGAAATAAACACAGCAAACAGGTACTTGTTGGCAGACAGGCAGAGTAGTTCAATGACAGTCCAGGTAAATGGCAAGAAAGGCTCGGAATAGTCAGGGTCAAATCTGTAGTCAAAAGGCAGGCAAAGTTTAGAGAATAGTCTATATGTGATCCAAGGTCACCAGACAGGACCGCTGATAAGGCAGTACAGCCGACCGTCCTGTACTGGGCCCTCCTGTTCCATACCTCCCAACTTTCTAAGATGGGAATATGGGACTACTTTTAGCAAATTATGAATGCATAGGACACACCCCCTGCCACACCCTCTTAAAGTAGAATTGTACAAATAAAGTGATTGGTTAAACCCACAAGTGTTTTTTTTTTTTTTTACCACTACCATTCCTTCATATTGGCTTCTGGAATTTACAAATGCAGCAATTTAGAAATTGGATGAAAGGTTTAGCACTGGGAAACATTTTTGATAGATTTTTAGTGCATTTTATATACAACTATAAAGATCAGACCAAAGTGAGAGAAAAAGGAGGAGGAATGAGGGCCAGTCCCTTGAAATCAGGGACAGTTGAGACAATTGAGACTTATGCTGTTCCCCCTCCCCCTCCCCAAGCGGTTGGCAGTGTTAGCTCATGCCAGCATGACAGAGAGAGGAACGAAGATGTTCTTTGCCTGCTTTACCTCCTCCCTGAGTGCTGACCTCTGCTCCGCCTCCCTCCACACCGTGCTCTGTGTGCACTGTAGACTCCAGTGCTGGCTGCAGGGATTGAATGGAGTAGTGCTTCTGCTGGAGGGGGTGGGTGTGGGTGGGTAGGGGGTAGTTGGTGCTGGAGTGAAACTGCAGAAAGTTCAGGATTTAGACAGGGGGTGAATGATCCAGGAGCCAGGCTAAAACTGCAGGTAGACATTAGCTGCCACTGCAGTGCTGGAGCTAGGAGTTAGCGAATGCTCTTCTCGCTCCAGCTGACAGACATCTCTGCCCAGACATTTCCATATGCCACCCTAAGGCAGCATTCACACTTAGCGTAGTGTGAACACACTTCTTGTTTTTTTTTCTTGTCTTTCGCACATAGGGCAGCCCATTCACATGAATTGGCTGCCCTACATGTGACAAATACACCACAGAAGCTCTTTTCAGGTGTGCAGCTTTGCAAGTTTGCCACATGACAAAACGCAGGTCTGCTAACTGCATTTGGGGTGCCATTAACATTAATGCCACCGCAAGTGCAATGCATGTTTGCAGTAAAGTTTTCAGGAAACACCAAGTGTGAATGCAGCTTAAGGGCTCTTTCACGTGGATGACTGAATGATGGATTTACCACTATCCCTGGCTGCATACCCAAATCCTAGCAATACAGTCAGACAGGGCTGTATACATACATACTTCCCAGATGCGTACCCAAATCCTAGCAATACAGTCAGACAGGGCTGTATACATACATACTTCCCAGCTGCAGCATTTTTAACGCAGGCTGCAGAGTTTGTCAGGCAGCGCCACATGTTAAACTCCCTTTTGAATTTGATGGGGCTGCTCTGCAACTCCAAGCCAAACACTTGGCTCACAGTTGCAGTTTGGTTTTACAATGGAAAATTACCATTCAGTAATTTAAAGAGGTGAAAAAGAAACAGGTGTCAGGAGGCAGTGGTAGCGAGGGTAAAATTTCTGCCATGGCTGCAAAGCATAGCATCGTGACCATGGAATTTATCATATCATATCATTTGATAGTTTTGCAGGGGAGCTGGGCCCTTGTCAGGTAGCAGCAGCCCTGAATACAGACAGTAGAGCAGGACAGACAAATAGGGAGCTTGAGCACGTGTAACCAGTACTATCACAAGCATGAGACTGCAGGCTTTGCTGGCTTAACCTCCCTGGCGGTATGATTATGTCCAAATTTTGCGTCTCAAAGCAGTACATTGTTTCGCATAGAAATTTGGCTTTTTATATTGTAGGCCTGTAATTCTTCATGTTCAAAAGTTTTATTGAGATTTTAGACATAAAGCAATAGTCATAAACTACAAATATGACACAGAATGGATTCAGAGTCAGTATCAGGAAAGTACCGTACATGACACTTAATTGAACATAGCAGGAGATTGGTATATTCGTAAGAACAAACTGAAGTGTGAGCTCAACCAGGGAGGAGAGCAATGTAGTCAGGTTCGGGGGAAACCACGCTCTGGGGCACCTCAGTGGGTGCTTGCTGTGCCCAGAGAGAAAGGCTCCGTGTCTCCACTACCTCTCGACGCTGGTTGGGGGGGAAGTAGGTAGCCAAGACCTAAACCAGGCCGGGACTCTGTCCATCAGAGGGCCTAAAGGGTCAGTAGAAATTACAGGTGTAGTATAAAAAAGCCCTGTATAGATGCCAAATCCAGAATAAGTGGTTAGCTGCAATAGGTGCATACATGTTATCGGTAAATGGTTACTGTCCATTCAGTGACAATTTTGAGTAAATGTAGAAGAATCTTGACGAGAGGGTAGTTGAGGAGAGAGAAAGAGGAGCAGAGGTAAGTAGTCTAAGGAAAAGAAGAAGGTGGAGATGTACGGATCATTGAAGTGGAGGCAACAGGACACGGTCGGAGTCAGGTGACTACAATATTAATATGGCAACAGCAAGTCTTCATTGAAGTCCGGGGGAAGATTATGCTTAATCCATGGGTGCCATTTTGTTTCGAATCTACGAATTTTATTAGTTTCAATAGCCAGCATTTTAAAATGTATCATAGCCTTATTCATCCTGCCTCTAGCTTCAGGGAGAATGAGGGAGGGAGATTTTCATGACTTCGCGATCGTTTGTTTGGCTGAAATTGAAGGCGTGTTAAACTATCTGCTTTTAGATTTAATAAGGCGATCACAGGGTCTTTTGGGGTTGCACGTTCAAACATTTTGGACAGTAGTTCAAAGATTTTCTGCCAGAAATCCTGAGCTACAAGGCAGCTCCACCAAATGTGGAAATAAGTACCTGGTTCATTACATCCACGGAAGCATAGCGCCGAGGCTGTGGGGGCAAACTTTGCGATCCTGGCGGGTACTAGGTACCAACGCGAGAAAACTTTGTTGTTGGTCTCAATTGCTAAAATATTGGGTGAGGCTGAAGAGGTGGCGGACCAAATACTGGACCATTCAGCGACATCCAAGGTTCTTCCTAAGTCTAGCTCCCACTTAGCAGTATAGGAAGGTGGGGCGTTACCGGGTGTGTCATTAAGCTGGCGGAACAGCATAGATATGATGCCCCTAGCATGTGGATCTTTGTTACAGTACTTTTCAAACAGCGAGAGTTGGGTAGGTGGCGAGCCGGTGTTAAGCAAGGGGGCATAGAAGCTTTGTATTTGCATGTGACGGAACAATTCGGATTTGGGGAGATTGTGTGTACTGCACAATGTAGAGAACGGAAGGAAAGATGTGTTCATGACCAGTTTGTGGAGACGGAACAGATCTGTGGAAAGCCAGACCTGAAAAGAAGTAGGGGATTCCCAGGCAGGGCTAAAAGCCGGGTTCTTTAAAAAGGACAGCAAAGGATTGTGCGGGGACTTTAGGTTATGTGTTGTTTTAAGATTGTCCCAGATATTAAGCAAGTGTCTAGTAATAGGGTTATTTTATATTTTTCCAGTCTGTAGGAGGCAACCAAAGCATATTTGCCACTGATATAGGGTCCATCTCGGCTGATTCTATAGCCACCCACAGTGGTGCTTCTTTAGCGGCATGGTACTTAGTCAGTTGCGACAGTTGCGCTGCGTAGTAGTAGGTGCTGAATTTGGGTACTCCAAATCCCCCGCTCAGTTTATGAAGGTATAGAGTTGATTTAGGTACTCTGGGCCTGGTAGAACCCCAGATATATGACATAACTTTACTTTGTATTAAGCGTAAGAAATATGCTGGGAGGGGGATAGGGAGGACCCTGAATAAGTATATGAATTTGGGCCATTTTGATGACATTAATTCTGCCTAACCAGGAGATGGGTAGTGTTGCCCATTGGGAAAAGAGGTGCGACACTTTTTTGAGGAGTGGGAGATAGTTAGCTGCAAACAAGGAGGGAATATTGGCTGTGAGTTTAATACCTAGGTAGGCAATATGGTGGGGTTCCCATTGAAAAGGCAAAGATGTCTGTATATGTTGTATTTCGGTAGGGGACAGGGAAATGTTTGACATTTGGGATTTATGTGTGTTGACATGTAGACCTGAGAAGTTAGCAAATTCATTTAAGAGGGAGAGAAGATTCGGGGCTGAGATGTGCGTTGAGGTTAGAAAGATCAAGATAGCATCAGCGAAGAGGCTGATTTTGTGATGGACGCCACCATGTTCTATACCTCTGATGTCAGGATGCGATCAAACAAGTTGGGCCAGAGGTTCTATACGAAGGGTGAACAATAATGGAGATAATGGGCATCATTGCCTGGTCCCGCTCTGGATATTGAACATAGCAGATTTATACCCGCAGTACTTTACGTATGCTCTAGGATTTGTATAGAGGGACGAGATCCAGGAGAGGAAATGGGTGCCCACACCCCAGCGCTGTAGGGTATATTCCATATATGTCCAAGACACCGTATCGAATGCTTTCCTGACATCGAGGGACAGAAAGCATACAGGTATTCGTCTGGTTTTCGCAATATGTGAGAGAAGCAACGCTCGTCTGATATTTTCTCCTGCTTGGCGTGCAGGGATGAAACCAGTTTGGTCACGGTGAATCAACTCCCCAATTATACGATTCAGTCTGGTGGCAAGGACTTTTGCCAGCAACTTTACGTCGAGGTTGAGGAGGGAAATTGGCCGGTAATTTGACCAGGAGGAGTGGTCCAAGTTTGGTTTGGGTATCATGGCTATAGTAGCCGTCAGTGTCTCAGGTCTAAATGTGTGTCCTTGTAGTAGTGCATTGAAAGCATTAGTGAGCACAGGGGCCAAAATGGGGGCAAATTGCTTGTAGTAGTTAGCGGAGAAGCCATCCGGGCCTGGGCGCTTGTGGGGTTTGAGTAGTTTGATGGCCTGTAATATCTCTGACTCTGTGATAGGGGAGTCTAACGCTTCCTGCTGAGATCTGGATAAAGTTGGGAGATGCTTGAAAACATGTTGTCTAGTAGGGTTTTGTCTGGGGTCACAGCGTTGGAGTATAGTTGGGAGAGTTTGGTTCAGAATATTTCTAGAATTGTAACTGGATTGCTCGTGTGAGCATGTTTGTCAGTTTTAAGACGTATAGTAAGGGGAGGGTTATTGACTGTTTTTAAGGCGTGAGCCATAAGTGTATCAGGTTTATTGGCCTTGATATACAATTTATGGTGATACCTGCGTAGGGATTTTCCAGCAGAATCAGTCATGAACATGTCGAGTTCAAGTCTAGTCTTATCTAACCTCCACCTATTCGTGTCATTGGGGGTGGTATGAAAGGCTTCATGGCTGGCAGAGAATTCTGCATCTAATTTCTGGTACAAGGTTTTGCGTTCCCTCTTAAGGGCAGTGGCCTGTTGGATTAGTTTACCCTGAATGACGGGTTTATGTGCCTCCCAAACGGTAACCGCTGACACCTCGTCAGTGGAGTTAGTGGAAAGGTAATCTTTGAGGGCTGCTTCTATATCTAGGCGATGGGATGGGTGGGTCAGTGTGGTATCATTAATATACCAGGTAGTGTCTCAGGATCGGGGAACTGGGGACGCTAGCGAGAGGCAGACGGCTGAATGATCAGCCCATGTGTATGGGATTAGAATCAACGTGATTATTTCCAGGGTCATATTGTTTGGGATGAAGATATGGTCAATACGGGATAATGATTTATGTGGGTAAGAGTAATGAGTAAATTTTTTGCTAATGGGGTTTGCTTCGCGCCATGTATCAAAAAGGGAGTATCTGGTGAGTAACTGCTGTAGTGAGAATTTGGAGGTGGGTGAATTAGGGGCAGGTGGAAAGCTATGAGTGTGCCCCTAGTTTTAGAATTAGCTGAAGCCGCGTAAAACTGGGGGTACGCTTGACTTAGATATTTGGGAGTATGCGATCGGGAAAAGTGTGTCTCCTGAAGACATGCTATATGGATTTTGGCGGCAGCTAAAGCACGTAAGGCTTTAGTCCGTTTGTGTGGGATGTTAAGTCCCTGGACATTAAGGGAGCAGATGTTTAGGGGGGCCATGTTGCTGTTAAGAGTATAGTAACACAGTACCTGTTCCGCTGGCCTGCCACCACCACTGTCGCCGATCCGAAGGGAGAGGAATGGGAACTTAGAGGGCAGTAAAGAAGAGAAAGTAGAGATAGATTAAACTCACATATAATTATCCAAGTTAACAACAAGTTAAACATAAAACAAGGTGGAGAGCGTGCTAGGGGCCGGTCATGCCGATCCCTATAGGCTCTGCATTTGCATCCAGAAGGCCACTGGTGGGGGAGCAAGAACGTCCTATGAGTGGACAACCCCAACAAAAGTCGGACACTGTAATAATATTTCAACAACATAAACAAAGGTCTCTAATATACTAAGCGGTATCCGTAAGGTGGTAACTGAGAGATCAACTTGGATCGTCATGGATTCCGCAAATTAAATCACTCCCAGCATGGGGCTGGGTTAAAACAGCTAGTGGATGGGTATAAGCCAAGCTAGGAGGGAAGAAGGGAAGAGGATGGGGCAGTGGTAAAAAGAGTATCTTGTGCAGATAGATCTTTCTGTGGATTTTATAGCATGGTTGGGTAGATTGCCTGCCTCAGAGAACAGGGAACCTTTTAGACAAGATGGTGCAGTTTAAAGGTTGTAGGGCAGTGGTTCTCAACTCCAGTCCTCGGGACCCACCAACAGGCCAGATTTTAAGTATTACCTTGGGGAGATGCAGACTAGAATACTGCAATCACTGAGCAGCAAATGATATCCTGCAAACCTGGCCTGTTAGTGGGTCCTGAGGACCGGAGTTGAGAACCACTGTTGTAGGGGATGCCCGTTGTCTAATGACTCATGGATTGAGTTTGATCATATAGGCAGGCACAGACCAGGTAAGTGGGTGCCGGGTAGTTATGGGTAAGAGGTTAATCATTTGTCCCTGTCCATAGTTTGCAAAACAGGTGCAGTCTAATGGCTGTCAGGTGGAGTAGTCTTCTGAAGCATGGCTTGCACAGGGGTTGTTCAGAGAGAGATATTCATGAAGTTGAAACTACATGCAGGTATAGGTTAATGCAGTATGTTCCAAATGGTGTGGTGATGGTGGCAGGGATCCTTCAGAAGAGACAGAGTGGAGGAACAAAAGATAAAATGGGGTATGGAGCCATAGGCAGGAAAATTACTGTGGTCAGTCCATTAAGTCTTCTGTATTTACAGCCAGGGGTTCAAAGCGTCCGCGTTTGTACAGAGATGAGTGGGATTTAGGGTTTCCCGCATCTGTTGTAGGTGGGTCTTTCCTTGGGGAGCTGGAGGCTGAGCGCCTACGGGAATGTTCCTTAGTTGGACTGCGTTCCATAAGGCCCAGGTCTAGTAGGGCATCACTGAGTTCTGTCGCTGTACGACAGACATATTTTGTTTCCAGGTGTGTGAAGCGTACTGAAAAGGGAAATCCCCAATAGTATGCGATTTGGTGCTGTTGTAAAGTTTGGAGCAGGGGCTTCAAGGAGAGTCTTTTGGCGATGGTAATGGGTGAGAGGTCAGCGAAGATTTGATAGCTGTGGCCTTAGAATGAGAGAGAGTGTTTGTCTCTAGCTGCTAGTAGGAGTTGCTCTTTCGTGCGATAATAATGGAACTTCGCTATAATATCCCGTGGGGGTCCATTATTTTTACGTAGGGCCAGAGCTCTGTGTATTCTGTCCATCTCCAGCCTTTCAACTGGAATGCCCGGTTGTATTTCCTGAAAGAGGGCCATCATGGTTGCCTGCAGGCAGTGGAGTATTTGGGTTTTGTGCTGCCCTAGGCCTGACTAAACTCATGCACCCCCCTAATTTAAATATGAGACACCCTTTCCTGTCAAAGCCACATCCCTTCCCATTTAAGACCCGCCCTGAAATTTTCTAGTGGGGACACTAGTTCTGAGGGCCTTGGGGGATTGGAATAGATTTCCTTAAGAAATTTCCTCACATTTCCTGTTTGGCTATGGGGCAGCACAACAACTCACTGGTTGGGGACCGCCACTTGGGCCCCTTGGGATGCCCGGGTCCCCTACATATGTATGGGCTGTCCCCCTCTAATGGGGTCCTGCTGGTATTATCATACTGGCAGCAAGTGCAGCTGCTTTATGGGGGTGCCAGACCGGTTTGCCTCCTGGCCCAGTCCACCCCATAAGACTAAAAGTGTAGTGCAAGCCGGCGGTGACTCTTTTTGTGCTGCCCCCCTGCAAAGTGCCGCCCTAGGCCTGGGTCTTGTTGGCCTAGGCCAAGATACAGCATTGCCTGCAGGTCTACCACTGACTGAGGTATTCCTCTGATCCTTAAATTGGAACGGCGGGCCCTATTCTTAAAATCTTCCAGGCGGGCTTGTAAGGTTAAGTTTTCCTCCTTAAGGGTCTCAATCTCAGTAAGGCCCTGCTGGGTGGTGCATTCTAAGTCATCAACTCTCACCTCTAATTCTGCTGTCCTGCTCCTCAGCTCCCTGATCTCTTTAGTCAATTGATCCGTTATATGGTCCGAGGTCTGCTTTAAGGCCTTTTGGAGCATGGCTTCAAATTTTGCAAAAATGTCTGGCTGTGACTCAGTCAGTGTGTTCCCGTCATCTGTATCGGACTCACCCTGTACATGCTGCTGGGAGCGGTGCTGCCGCTGTGGCTGAGAGGATCTCGGCGAGCGCGGTGCTCCGGCCTGCAGTGAATATGGCGTCCCATCTTGGGATTAGGCCGCGCCAGGGCGCCCCGAATGTTTTTGGTCCGAAACTTGGGTTTGGCACCGATCGGTACCATGTATGCTGGCCCTAGGTGGTTGCCTGGCTCTTGTGGGTGTCGGTGCCCGTTTTATGGAGACCTTCGTGCGCTGTGTCCGGTGGCGGAGTCCACTCAGGAGCGGAGCTCTATGCTGGCACGTCTGCTCGCATCGGCTTCGCGCATGCGCCCCCAGGCCTGTAATTCTTAAGAATGACTCACTTTATTCTTTCCAAACAAGAGTCTAGTAGACATTCCGGTTATGTATTCAATAATGTAATCAAGTCAAAAACACTGAAATCTGCTCAGTTGCAGAATTGTCACTGTCTTCACTTTCAGTGTCTGATGACAAATTTCCCCACGAATCAGTATCACTCAATTCTGCAAGTGATTCTTATTTACTATCGCTGTCTTCTAGCTGGTCAAAAACCTCTTTTGATGTAAAGGGATGCTTTTTGGATGCCGTGGAGAATGGCATATATAATATAAAAGTGCATGCAGGGCACTGGACAAAGCACTAGGGACAAAGGGGATGTGAAATGATTTCATACAGTAATGTAATCTTACAGATTACAGTGTACTGTATGTGTTGTGTGTGTTTCACTTTTTTAATTTTGCCGCGGGCTCCGCCACCATGTGACGCGACACTTACAGGGAACGGAGCCCGGAACCCAGAGGCATCGGCGAAAGATTCCTCTGGAGGACACAGCGGGGGGATATCGCAGGATCCAGGAGAAAAGGTAAGTAACTTTGCCTGGATACTGTGATGCGGTCCCGAGTGTGACTCTTACGACCCTGGTTCGGGAACCCCTGATGGAGCAGACAGAGGGTTCCAGAGCACAGAGGGGCACGAGGGCTGGATAGGAACACTGATGGTGAGATGGGTCCCTCAGTGGCTCGTGCAGTCCGTAGAGTAGTGAGGCAGGCTGAAGTCGGCAACTGGCTGGCAAGCGTTACAGAAGGAGCAGACTGAAGGATCATCAGGTAAAGGCAGGGTCATTAACAGGCAGGCATGTCTGTCTTCCCACAAGGAAGCCTCTTCTAAGAATGATGCGCAAGAAAGCCTGCAAACAGTTTGCTGAAGACAAGCAGACCAAGGACATGGATTACTGGAACCATGTCCTGTTGTCTGATGAGACCAAGATAAATGTATTTGGTTAAAAGGGTGTCAAGCGTGCGTGGTGGCAACCAGGTGAGGAGTACAAAGACAAGTGTGTCTTGCCTAGAGTCAAGCATGGTGGTGGGAGTAAAGAAGAGACAGCTGCACACTGTCTTCACAGAAAATCCTTTATTGGAATGCTTAAATCATGAGACATGACACACCACATAAGAGCCTAGCCAGAGGCAAGGTGGACTAGTTTGACACACCTGATGTGTGCTTACTTATGGTGGTGGGAGTGTCATGGTCTGCGGCTGCATGAGTGCTGCTGGCACTGGGAAGCTACAGTTCATTGAGAGAACCATGGATGCCAACATGTACTGTGACCTACTGAAGCAGAGCATGATCCCATTTAGGTCAAAGCATCAGTTACAGTTACCTGATCCCTTCCCATCTGCATGCATTCATCTTCTTTGTTCCCCTGTAGCTGTGACTTGTGTTGGAAAGAACAACAGCATTATTGCTTATAAATTGAACTATATATACTGTATGCATTATACCTATCTATCCAGCAGATGGTGCTGCAGTGTTATAGTGTGTATTATATGGTAATGTAATCACAGGATGTTCTGTCTATGTTCAGTGTGTACTTGTTTGTTATCCTCTTCCTGTTCCATGATAAAGACATGTTCTGATATTCCTCCATGAAAGTTAAGTATTCTCTGCATCCAAGAAGCTTCCAGCACATTATATCAATCCTCTGCTAACAACTTGAAGCTTACAAATCTGAAGTATTTTACTTAACTCCCCTTCTCTCATTTGACAGTGCCGGATGCCTGAGTAGACAATCAACAAGCACCAGCATTGTTGCATGAAAGTAAGCAGAGTAAACATACCTGAAAATATTGATTATTTTGCTTCACTCAGGGAACCAAACATTTGCAGCTGCAGGTGCTGACAATAAAGGTAACCTGTCTAACTTAAGCTAAGCCTAACCCTTAACCTTAACCCCGAAACTTAGTCCTTACATCTAGCTTATCTTTTGGTACAGGCAAAGGCACCTGTATGACAGTCTAAAAATGTACCAAATCTAGATTAATTTGTGTTTCACACGCTCCTCTTCCCAGACACTGCAGCTCACAGTAGGAGGGTTTCATCAACAGAGACAGTGCTGCAAATCCAGAAAGCAGTGGGCAGGACTGAGTTACTGACTGACAATCTGCAGGCTTGTGAACCAGCAGAGGCAATGCTCAAAGCCATGCCCTCTGCAATATCTCCTTGGGCAATATTTCAGCAAAGTCCTACCGCAGTCCCACCACAAGAGAAGATGAATGCCTAGTCTCCATTTATGTGCAGTTCACACCAGCGTGTTGCAGTGGTGTGTGCTGAAAAAAAAAACAGCAACAGTTTTTTTTCTTTTGCAATACAAGTTTTACATGAATAAATAAAAGCTAATCATTGTAAGCACCCCTGCCAGTGTTAAATTGTTTGTCTCAACAGCATAGTGACACTGTACTGCTCTGGGAAGGCGATCAGGGTTTTTTTCACTAAGATTGTTATTACAATGATGATCTGATCACTGTTATAACTTACAAGCAACCATGTTTATGAATGTCAGTCATGTGCCATTGTGTACTCCTGTGATAACTGTGATTGGCCATGGCTATAACATGGTACAGGTCTGCTGTAATTGGCCCCTGTACCATGTGATCACTGTGACCAATTACAGAGATCACAATAGTTCACAATGAATGGCTATAAATGAAAGCCATTGTGTACAACTGACATGTGATTGCTGTGATTGGTCACAGCATTTACATGGTGCTAGGACAGGCCCAGTACAATGAACTGTCTTCCATGAGTAGGAGGACGTCATATGACATTCTCCCAGGATAATGGTGCTTCCACCCGGCTGTATTATTATAGTAGACCCGGGAGTAGGTGGTTAAAGCTGAAGTTTAGGTATGACAATTTTTACATTGGTGCAGCTTGGACAATTGTAAGTGTGTATGTGCCATGGAATCCCGCTGGAAGCTGGTAATCACTATAGTAGGCCCCACTACTTCAGTGATTGCCGTTAGCTTTCGGTTCTGTGTCAAGTGGCTGCCCTGCTGCTTATTGAGCACAGGAGGTTGCCCCCTTGGCAAAGGCGCAATTTAAAGACTTGGCACTTTTTTAATGAAGTGTACTCTGATTGGATGAGGTGAAGACCATGATGTCACTGTCCCACCTTGTCCAATAAGAGAATGCTTTGTCTTCATTGGTAAATATATAATTATTTCCTAAATGGCTTCCTTGCTAAACAAGTGACCTCCTGTGCTCACTATGCAGCAGAGCAGCTGCTTAACACGAGACCCGGAAGCTGGTGGAAACCTCTGGAGTAGTGGAGTAGGGGAGTGGAGTAGTGGGTTTTCAACTTCCATGGGGATCCCACAAGTATGGCACATACATACAGGGCTGGCGCCAGCATAAGGTATCCCAGGGGGAGTCTGGAGCAGAGTGAGACAAGGGGGAGGAGCCTGGAGCTGAGTGAGAAAAGGGGAGAGGAGCCTGGAGCTTAATGAGACAAGGGGGGAGGGACCAAGGCCAGCAGAGGGCCCAGGAGGAGTGTGAGTGGCAGAGGTGCTACCACAGATGAATATCTCACCATATAATCTCTGTGGAAGGTAGGGCAAGTAAACTGCTTCTAGATTTATGGTGTCAGAATTTGGCTGTGAATAATTATTGTACCAGTCCTGCCCTTGTGCCATGCCCACGCTCTCTGACCAACCATCTCTTGTGCCATGTGTGCAGTCTCTGCCCATCTCTTGTGCCATGTGTGCAGTCCCCCCCCATCTCTTGTGCCATGCCCGCAGTCTCTGCCCATCTCTTATGCCGTGCCCACAGTCTCTGATCATCTCTTGTGCCATGCCCGCAGCCTCTGCCCATCTCTTATGCCGTGCCCACAGTCTCTGATCATCTCTTGTGCCATGCCCGCAGTCTCTGATCATCTCTTGTGCCATGTATGCAGTCTCTGATCATCTCTTGTATCATGTATGCAGTCTCTGCCCATTTCTTGTTCCATGCCCGCAGTCTCTGCCTATCTCTTGTGCCATGTATGCAGTCTCTGATCATCTCTTGTGCCATGCCCACAGTCTCTGCCCATATCTTGTGCCATGACTACAGTCAATGACCAACTCTTCTGCCAATGTAACTCTAAGGCCTCATACATACGGGCGTTTTGTTATGCCACGTTTTTGGGTGTTTTTTGCTGCTATCCATGTTATTCAATGGCCCTCTAAAACGTTGACGTTTTTGAGCAGTAGAGGGCGTCGGTGTTAGTGAGCTGTAGCTAGAACGCGGGACCAGTGCTTTCTGAAGCTGCAGCGTCATGGCATTTTTGACGCCGAGCCGGCAAAACGCTCAATAACGTTGCTTAACGTTGTATACACAGCGTTAAGCCTCGTCAGGCGTTATATTCATAATCAATGGTTCCCTATGGGAGCCCATTGATTTGAATAGAAGCCGCACCAGAAGTCGGATCACAGTGATCCGACTTGCGGTGTCTTAAAGGGGAACCCCGCCAAAAATGTGCGTGGGCTTCCCCCCCAAGATCATACCAGGCTCTTCGATCTGGCATGGATTTTAAGAGGAGTACCCACGCCGAAAAAAAGGCGTAGGGACCCCCCAAAGATCCATACCAGACCCTTATCTGAGCACGCAGCCTGGCAGGCCAGGAAAGGGGGTGGGGATGAGCAAGCGCCCCCCCTCCTGGACCGTACCAGGCCACATGCCCTCAACATGGGGAGTATGGGTGCTTTGGGGCAGGGGGGGCTCTGCCCAAAGCACCTTGTCCCCATGTTGATGGGGACAAGAGCCTCTTCCAGACAACCTTGGCCGTTGGTTGTCGGGGTCTGTGGGCGGGGACTTATCGGAATCTGGAAGCCCCCTTTAACAAGGGGACCCCCAGATGCCGGGCCCCCCACCCTATGTAAATGAGTATGGGGTACATCGTACCCCTACCCATTTACCTGGGGGAAAAAAGTGTACAAAAAAAAACACTACACAGCTTTTTAAAATATTTTATTAAATCCGCTCCGGCATCTTCTCCCCTCTCTTCTTTCTTCGGGTCTTTTGTGGGGTCTTCTGTCTTCTGAGGGGTCTTCTGCGGGTCTTCTGCGGGGTCTTCAGCTCTTTGCTGCTGTCTCCCCGGCTAGCTTCTCCCGCCTCTGCTTCTTGTTCTACTTCCCCTTCTTCTGGAGATGTTGACTCGTCGCTCTCTTCCACTCGAATACCGGGTCCGTGCTGCGCGGTTGCCTTATATTGGCATGGGGCGGGGCCACACAATGATGTCATCATCAGCCCCACCCTCATGATGTCACATCCTGGGGCGGAGCATCAAGGCCTGGTACGGTTCAGGAGGGGGGGGCGCTTGCTCGTCCCCACCCCCTTTCCTGGCCTGCCAGGCTGCGTGCTCGGATAAGGGTCTGGTATGGATTTTGGGGGGAACCCTACGCCGTTTTTTTCGGTGTGGGTGCTCCTCTTAAAATCCATGCCAGATCGAAGAGCCTGGTATGCTCTTTGGAGGGAACCCCACGCAATTTTTTTGTGGGGTTCCCCTTTAAGACACCTAGCACACAAGTCGCGCCGCAAGTCGGATCACCGTGATCCGACTTCTGGTGCAGCTTCTATTCAAATCAATGGGCTCCCATAGGGAACCACGCCGCAAAAAGCTAGCGTGAAAAAACGTGCATTGACATCAATGCAAAACGCCAAGCAAAACGTCAGTTTTTTCCCCTGACGTCAGGCCTGGAGTTTTGCTTATTTTTTTTGTTCAAACGCCCGTGTGTATGAGGCCTAAAACTCAATGCACTGTTTAATTGGGCAACTATGTGGCAGATAAGGTTTAATGTTGATAAATATAAAGTTATGCATTTGGGGGCTAAGAATATGCATGCATCAAGCATACTAGGGGGAGTACAATGGGAGGAAACAATGTTGAAGAAGGATCTGGGGGTTTTGGTAGATTATAGCATGCAATGCCAAGCTGCAATTTCCAAAGTGAGCAAAGTCCTTTCTTTTAATTAAGGCTGGATTCACACCTATGCATTTTTAGTGCTTTTTGCATTTTGCAGATTTGCACTACAGTACATTTAACATGGTTTCCTATGGAACACGTCCTGCAGTGCAAATCTGCAAAATGCAAAAAGCACTAAAAATGCATAGGTGTGAATCCAGCCTAAGAGAGGAATGTACTCCAGAGAGAAAGATATAAGTATAAGCAGAGGCGTAACTAGAACCTTCAGGGCCCCGGTGAAAGAAATTATGAAGGGCCCCCTGACCCCTGGCCAGGGCCCTTCCCTCTTCCCACTGATCCTGGGGCCCTTTACTCCTATCGTGGGTCCCTTTATTATGGTACTGCAGTGGGGCCCTTTCACAAGTTCTGCAGCAGGCCCCAGGGGGACCAGGGAAGCACACAGGGGCCCTGAGAACAGCAGAAGACAAGTAAACTGGATAGAGGAAAATGGAGGAGATTGGGTCCTCTAAATGTCACCCCGCCATCCCTCCTATTCAGGTGTACAAGGGAGGCACATGGGCCCCCTGGACCATGGGGCCCGGTTGCAATTGCAACCCCTGCAACCCCTATCGTTACGCCCCTGAGTATAAGTAAGACCTCATCTGGAATATGCAGTTCAGTTTTAGGCACCAGTTCAAAAAAAGGATATTGGGGAGCTGGAGAAAGTGCAGAAAAGAGCAATCAAACCGATAAGAGGCATGGAGGAGCTCAGCTATGAGGAAAGTTTGGAGGAACTGGATTGATTCTCTCTTGAGAAAAGGAGATTAAGGGGGGGGGGGGTATGATCAACATGTATAAATACATAAGTGGTCCATATAGTGAACTTGGTGTTGATTTATTCACTTTAGGGTCATCACAGAGGACAAGGGGGCACTCTATATGTCTAGAGGAAAAGAGATTTCATCTCCAAATGTGGTAAGGTTTCTTCACAGTTAGAGCTGTGAAAATGTGAAATACACTCCCTCAAGAGATGATTCTGGCAAGCTCAGTAGCTTGTTTTAAAAAAGGCCAGGATTATTTCCTAAATGTACATAATATAACTGGATACTAACATTTATAGGTAACGTTGATCCAGGGAATATCTGATTGCCTCTCGGGGGATCAGGAAGGATTTTTTCCCCTGCTGGAGCAAATTGGATCATGCTTTGCTGATTTTTTTGCCTTTCTCTGGATCAACTGTGGGCATAAGATTGTATGTATGGGATTGTATGTTTTTTTCCCTTTTATTGGTTGAACTAGATGGACTTGTGTCTTTTTTCAACCTAACTATGGAAAAATTGCCATACTGAAACTCC
>BLSH010283812.1:619808-631683 GCA_018402905.1 Glandirana rugosa
GAATTTTATACGGAGATTTACAGGATTACACGTACCCGTGTATCCTATTGTAACTCAACGAAGATGTCCGTTTTACGTTTTGAGGACATTTTCGTCAATAAAAATTCGGGTCACCCGTACCTGGGATTTTCGAAGTTGCTTCGAGCGAACGAGAGTATGTTCGACTTCGGGTACACTTTGTCCGGGTATCTCAACAGGGTGTGGTGAGGTAGACGGTAACGACGGTAATATGAAAAAAGGTCCATCCGAAGGTAGGAAAAATCGTAACCCTTCTATATCTATTACATTTTATTTAGGACGGTGGGTTGAGGTAAGATCTTACCCGGTCATCACATGTCACGTTCTTACCAATTATGGAATCAAACAAAAAAAAAAAAACCCCCCCCCCCCAACGGGAGACAGAATAACTCTTCTGAAAAGGATATCTAAAAAAAAAAAACAAACTAAGGTATTAACCATTCTTGCACTGTACACTACTGGCCCATTCTAGAATGGAGTTGGGTGGCAGGATTTATTTTACATTATCTATATCTTCCCAATGCTAAAAAGGATGGAAGCCTACCTGGAAAAAAGTATAATGGCAGCAATGGCAGATGGAGTGGTGTGGGACAACTCTATGGGCCTGTTTCACATGGGCTTCAGCTTGTATGAGAGCAAGCGAGCTTCGTTGAAGCTTTTAGGGTCCATGCCCACTGGGCTTAAAAATAACTGCTTTTACAGGAGTTTTGCATTTTGCCTGTAGAAGCAACTCAATGTTATCCTATGTGCCCATGCACATTAGGACATTTAGAGGCATATTTTAAGCTCTGCGTTTAGAGGCTCACTCATCTCATACAAGCTGAAGCCTTGTGAAACAGGCCAAAACTGTCAGGAAAGCAAATTTAAAACGTGTCATACCATAATGAAAAAAACAGAGGCCCACTGTTTCAACTTTGCCATAACAACCCTTAACATACTACTTAATACAAGGCTAACACTTACTGTAATTGTATGTACTTATTTTACTGCACCTAAACCTAACACTCTCATGCCAAGATCTATGGCTATGACAATTTGGTACTGAAAATGATTGCTCCAAGGACTTAGCCCCACGAGGAATTGTACAATTTACCTCTGCCTGAGTACTTGAGACTATATTTATTACTTACTTTAGATGTCCGCTTTCCCTCATCCACACCTACAGTCTATGTTTGAGATGAAGGCAGTAACAGAAGAAGGAATAAGGAGTTCTCGGTTCAACCAGCTCTACCAAAAACTGCAGATATCAAAGATTTTTGTTTGACCCATCTTTGACTTGCTAGAAATCCGTTTATTAGTGAGTCGATAAAGGTGTGTCAGATGGGTAAGGGTCATTTCTTTCTTCAGCCTTAATAGTTTAAAGAGAACGTATTATATTTTTTACCCATTTTTACATTTTTTAATATATATAAGTTTGTAATCTGATATTTTAAAAACGCTTTTAAATGATAACTAGTTTGTAAAGCCTACACCTATTTTCTAATAAAAAAAGCCCTGCACTGCCTTGTTTCGAGACCATGTATAATTGTCTAAACCAGACTGTCCCCTTGAAAAAGTCACATGCGCTAGTGACAAAACGTACGTCGGGGAAGTGCTGGTGACGTCACGACCGCCCTGTGGACAGCATGCGACCAAGCAGGGAGCTGGCAGCTGATTACCCAGGGGATTGCAGCTTATTGTTTTATGGTGAATTGCCCGAGTGCACCGGTGTTGGTGCACTGGAAAATGTGAGTGTTTTTATTTTTTTTTAATAAATAGAAATATTTTAAAAAGGGATTCAGCACTATGTAGTTTCCTCTTTTCCATACATATCACCTTGATTCATATGTGGAGTCTGACACAGTGCATACCTGAGGAGGATTTAACCCCATAGGGGAAAGTGCGACTCGGCCTATCAGGGGTCGCACCTGAAGGTGAGCGCATAGTGGTGGTGTGTGGTCCCACTGTGAAGCACGTTAAGCTTGGAATCCATCTGCCTTAGATGTTGACAGCTCACACTAAGCACCTTTTTTTTGCACAATTTGCATGAAGAATTAATACAATTTATTGCAATGCATGAACTGTTTAAAGGACTTTTTATTATCAACAGCGATTTTTCAATTTTCACTTATCAAAGATTAAGATTGATTGTCACATGCGTTTTATATTAATGCACTGAGTTTTATGCACTTTCGCACTTGGACGGTCCATTTTGGACGCATGAACTGTTTAAAGGACTTTTTATTATCAACAGCGATTTTTCAATTTTCACTTATCAAAGATTGTAAGATTGATTGTCACATGCGTTTTACATTAATGCACTGAGTTTTATGCACTTCCACACTTTAGCCACAAGGTTGCAATATTTTATGTGTAATTTTCTATTGCGCTGCGCCAACTTATGATTTAGGGTTTAGGGGTGTGTCTTTGGGAATGTTTGACGATTCATCCAGAAGTGCATTTGGGAGGTCAGGCACTGACCAAAGGTGATCTATTGGATTTAAGTCAGGACCAGGCCAGTCAAGTTCCTCCACCCCAAACTCGCTCATCCATGTCTTTATGGACCTTGCTTTGTGCACAGTAATGTTGGAATAGGAAGGGGCCATCCCCAAACTGTTCCCCCAAAGTTGGGAGCATCAAATTGTTCAAAATGTCTTGGTATGCTGATGTCTTAAGAGTTCCCTGCACTGGAACTAAGGGGCCAAGCCCAACCCCTGAAAAACAACCCCACACCATAATCCCCCCTCCACCAAATGATTTGGACCAGTTCACAAAGCAGGGTTCATAAAGACATGGATGAGCGAGTTTGGGCTGCAGGAACTTGATTAGCCTGCATAGAGTCCTGACCTCAACCCAATAGAACACCTTTGGGATAAATAAAATCATCCCAAAGGTGTTCTATCAGGTTGAGGCCAGTGAAGTTCTTCCACCCCTAACTCGCTCATCCATGTCTTTATGGACCTTGCTTTGTGCACTGGTCCAAATCATTTGGTGGAGGTGGGATTATTGTGCGGGGTAGTTTTTCATTGGTTGGGCTTGGCCCCTTAGTTCCAGTGAAAGGAACTCTTAAGGCATCAGCATACCAGGACATTTTGGACAATTTGGTGCTCCTAACTTTGTGGGAACAGTTTGGGGATGGCCCCTTCCTGTTCCAACATCCCTGCCACCAGTGCAGATTAGCGAGTTTGGGGTGGAGGAACTTGACTGGCCTGCATAGAGTCCGGACCTCAATCTGACAGAACACCTTTGGGATAAATTAGAGTGGAGCTAGACCTCTCGTCCAACATCAGTACCTGACCTCACAAATGCGTTTCTGGAAGAATGGTTAAACATTCCCATAGACACACTCCTAAACCTTGTGGACAGCCTTCACAGAAGAGTTGAAGCTGTTATAGCTGCAAAGGGTGGACCAACTCAATATTGAACCCTACGGACTAAGACTGGGATGCCATTAAAGTCCATGTGTGTAAAAGCAGGGGTCCCAATATTTTTGATAATATTTTTGACAATATAGTGTATATATAATCCAGCATTGGTGGTGACAGTTTGATTTCCCATCACCTGAAGAAGGGGGTGCATCCCCTGAAACACATTAGATTCCCAGCACAGCGTTACGGTGGATTGAAATGTAGTGTAATACAATGCTTGTATACATTAATTCAAAAACATTCATTTTTGTGAGAATCCTTTTGGCTGTATGTTTTTGTTTTATACAGTAAACCTTTGGTAATACCCTTCTGTGTGCTCTTTTACATAGATATATATATGTCGTGTGGGAGATTAGCTCGTAGGGATCAACTTTCCTGAGGAAAAATAGTCAGCGTGCAGGCAGCTTTCTTTAAAATCTGGCGGCTTACCAGGCTTATTGGTAAAAGGTTCGCAGGGCAAAAACAAACAAAATAGAAAATAAGTCCTTGTCGTCCAGCGCTAAGCTAAACAATATAGTCTCCTCACTATACGGTGTGGGGCTGGCCCCGACACCCACAAAAACATAAGCCAAAATGCAAACCTTGTCTTTTAAAGTCCAAACAGACACAGAGCTCCCTCAGATCCCTCTATGAGTTCCAGGTCAGAGCTAGAGTTTGTTCTCTTCCTGGTAATTTAAGCCACCTGCTGGTGGACTCCAGTGGACGACAAACTCTGGACCGGAAACCAGCCCTGCCATTGTGGCTGGTAAAATCTGGCCTGCACTCTGTTCAGTCCAAATGAATGTATACGAGGCGACAGGTAGCATCCGTCTACCACTTCGCCTCACATACCGTCACAATATATATAGCATTTTGATTAATTACCAGAACAGGAATTGAAGGGTAATCTTCTAAAGAGAACACTTGTTGCGATGGCAGTTGTCTAAGAGGGGATTTCCCCTGACCTTGGATACATTTCCTCCCACTTCCTGTTATATCTCCAAAACAGGAAGTGAAGGAAAATCTACAAATGGGACACAGATGGCAAAAAAAAAAATACTCTGACAGGAGTTGTAACCATTCCCTATTCTATATAAAATAAAAGCAAAAGTTTTGACTTTAGATATATTTTAAAATTACTGTCAGATTTTATTGCTGTCTCTGTCCCTGTTGTGGAGGTTTTGCCCAAATCAATAGAATGTGAAAGGTTTAGAACTTTTGCCAGCATTTTTTGTTGCGGCCTATGCCATCCTATCACTGACAGTTGCACCTCCTACTTCTTGTATATGTGTCACGGCAACAGGAAGTGAGCAAACATCACCCAACAGAAATGCAAAGGTTACAAAAATATGAATTCCTCCTCACTCACTCTAGGTGCTATGCAGTTCATGCGATTTTCAGGTTTGTTTTGCAGTGCGTTCTTGAACATGCGTTTTGATGCATTTTTGCATGTGTTTTTTATGCGTTTTGCGTTTTTTTGTTTTTAACAAACTGTATATAGCTAGTTGTTAAGGAGTGGGCCGTCAGGTCCTTAACAACCAATGAGTCATCAGCTGTTAGCGGTGTTCCCCGTTGACAAAGGAATGTGAAAACAAGAATTAAACAAGAATAAAAAAATGGAGAAAAAAATGACATGGAGTCCTCCCCAACCCACACCAGGCCTTTCGGGTCTGGTATTGATTTTGAAGGGAACCCCATGCCAAAATATAAAGAAAATGGTGTGGGGTGCCACCCAGATCCTGCCCAGATCCCGCCCCTCCCATGTAAATGAGCATGGGGTACATAGCACCAAAAAAAAGTGTAGTGTAAAAAATGACAGTAGGCAGTTTTTTTGAAAAGCAAGAATAAAAACAATGACCCAAATGCAGATTCATCGTCAATCATGATGCTCGCCACCACTGCTGACTCAAATTTTTTAAAAAAATAAATGGTCCCCCCTTCCTGAAGGCTCCTGATGTCTGTCAGCTCTGCCCTCTGGCAGTTATTAAATGACTAAGGGGCAGGGTCACCAGCTGATATCAGCGGGTAACTCTACCCCTTAGTTATTCAAGAACTGGCAGATGACGGCAGCCTTCAGTGGGAGTGGAACGTTTTTTTTTTATTTTTAGGTCGGCAGTGGTGGCGAATGTCGCGATTGTTGATGGCTCTACATCGGAGGAATGTTTATTCTTGTTCTTTATATAAAGGACTTGTCAAAGCCTGCCTACTGTCATCTTTTATACTGCACTTTTTTTTTTGGTGAATGAGTAGGGGTACTATGTACATCATAATCATTCACATGGGGGGGGGTGCAGGACCTGGGGGTCCCCTTTAAAGGGGGCTTCAAGATTCCAAATAATTCCCCCACCTGCCAGGGCCCCCCAAAGCAGCCCCATGTTAAGCGCATGTGGCCTGGTAGGGTTCAGGAGGGGGAGTGGGGCGCTCGTTTGTCCCCTCCCTTTCCTGACCTGCCGGTCTGCCTTTTCAGATAAGGGTCTGGTATGGATTTTTTTGGGGGGGCACACCATTTTTTTATATTTTGGCGTGGGGTTTCCCTCAAAATCCATACCAGACCCAAAGGGCCTGGTATGGATTGGGGGGGATCCCACACCGTTTTTTTCCCTGATTTTTTTTTGGCAATTCTTGTTTTCACATTCAGCTGTCAGCGGGGCACCCCGCTGATAGCTGATGACTCATCGGTTGCTAAGAACTTGGGCGGCTTCCTGGCCCGCTCCTTAACCTTCCTAGCGGTATTCCCGAGTGTGGTTCGGGGTGGAATTTCAGTACCAAGAGCGGTAACCCCGAGCCACACTCGGGATTGCATCGCTGGATCCAGGCAGCGCTACTCACCTTGTCCCCTGGATCCAGCGATGTCCCCCGCCGTGTCTGCGGGCTGTGTCCGCGGCTCCGATGCCTCTGTGTGCCGGGCTCCGTTCCCTGCGAGCGTCGCGTCGCATGGGGACGGAGACCGGCGGGAAATTCAAAAAGTGAAACACACACTATACATACAGTACACTGTAATCTTATAGATTACATTACTGTATGAAATCATTACACATCCCCTTTGTCCCTAGTGGTTTGCCCAGAGCCCTGCATGCACTTTTATATAATAAATGTCATTCTTTCTGCCTGGAAACATGACAATGTCCATGGAAACCAAAAAGCGTCCCTTTACGTCAAAAGTGGTTTTTGATCAGCTAGAAAACAGCGATAGTAAATAAGAATCATTTGCAGAATTGAGTGATACTGATTTTTGAGGAAATTTATAATCAGAAACTGAAAGTGACGACAGCGACAATTCTGCAACTGAGCAAATTTCTGCGTTTTTGGTTTGATTACATTATTGAATAAATTTTATTACTATTATATTATTATTTTTGATAATTATTTTTAGTTATTTATTATATTATAATTTATGATTTCATTTTTCAAACTTTTTCATACCCGGGATGTCTACTAGACTGTTGTTTGGACAGATTTAAGTGAGTTATTCCTAAGAATTGCAGGCCTACAATATAAAACCCCAAATTTCCATGCAAAATAATCGTACCGCTTTTGGAACAAAATTCCTGACATAATCATACCGCCAGGGAGGTTAACAACCAGCTACACACAGCTTGTTATGAAGAAAAAAAATGTATCAAAAATGCAACAC
The DNA here is from genome assembly GCA_018402905.1 of Glandirana rugosa. Classification (NCBI taxonomy): domain Eukaryota; kingdom Metazoa; phylum Chordata; class Amphibia; order Anura; family Ranidae; genus Glandirana; species Glandirana rugosa. The sequence goes on from BLSH010283812.1 coordinate 626,847, forward strand.
TTGCATTTTTGGTGCTGGTCCTTTGAAGTCTATTACACGCAAAACGCAATCTGCTTCAGGAAAAAAAATCCTGACCCGTTCCAAAAATACACTGGCTGAAAAACGCATAGATGTCAATGTTTATCATAGGAAACCATGTTAAATGGACTGTAGTGAGTTTCTGCAAACTGCAAAATGCACTAAAAATGCATAGGTGTGAACCTAGTGTCAATCTAAAACTAATAAAAAAAGTTTGGTCAGAGTTAGGCGTTACTATTTGATGTCCCTAATCCAGTCTTCTTTCTTTTACTTTTACAGCACTACATAGGCAAACTAAACTTTACAGGAATGTCATTGCATTCTCTGACAATTTATACTGCGCATAAAATTCTTGAGAGGCTTTAGTGTCTGAGTTCACGTCAGTGGATTTTATCACCAAATGACTTTCAGTGAATTCTTCTGTTTCCTTTGAGTCAGTTGATTACTTTTGTGAAATGATACATGTTGTCCCATTGCACTTAGCTCAAAAAAATATATATATTGTTAGGTTATTCAATAATACCCCAGGAGTTGTTGTACCATATACTTATGTTAAAAGGTGCCCTGTTCTTTTTGAATTTCTTCCTTTGTTTAAAATACCTGTTAATCCTGCACATCCCCCTGCTTCCTGTTTCAAACAGACCATGCTAAGCATGAGAGCCCATCCTTCACAGTGTGGTCAGTTTTATGGTTGTGCCTGGACCACAGCCTGCCTGTCCTCCAATGGCCAAGACTTGTGTATGGACATACCCCTCTGCACAGGCTGTCACCAGGCAAGATTAGTGTAATGCTGTTTCTCCACCTCTACCTCTCTAAGCCCAGTATGCAGTTGAGAATAGAGATTATGTGATCACTTACATAAAAAGAAAAGAAAATATTTACTGAAAAAGATAACCTCAAATAGGAAAGGAATTTTAGGGCAATTGAAATAATCTGAGAAACTTAAAAGTTTTTCTAAAATACCATGTTTTATTCATACAAAAAGATTTTTGTTTTATATATAAAAGAGAAAGATAAATTGCACACTTCCATAGAAGGAGTTTTTCACATTTTGTATACAGTAGAGCAATACTTAGGATTCTATTGTATATGTTCAAGTTGAAAAATGGTATTCCTCTTGGATGGCAAGACCATCAGTGACTATAGATGACATCAGTCCATGGGGACATCCAACGTGTTTCGAAAGGGTTAACATATATCTTCATCAGGGATATTATACCATATTCTGTGAACATAAAATTCATTTTTAGCTATATAGAGACGCCGGGAACCATGATCGGTGCCGTTTTCAGCCGGACTTTCAGCAGTGCGGACACGCAACCAGCAGTTCGCCCACATTGTGGTGGACGGGCTCCACTGCACTCGCTAAGTCGAACAACAAGTGGATTCAGGTAACGGTGAGCTTTTCAAATCTTGCCTATAGGATTTTCCCCCTTTTTTTTGGATTGCATTGATACACACGATTTTGAAAGGGTCCCTTTCGGAATATTTAATGTTTGGAAGTCCCTTTGTGAACATGGTTGTTCTCATTGGGAGAAAAGTCTCTATCTAATAAGTAAGAACAATATACATATAATTACCTAATGGCCTTAATTTGGAGCGGTCTTATATATAAATTAATTTTTGATGGACATTTTATATAGAATATCCATACCATTATTAGTGGAGATTTGAAAGCGCTTGGTTACTTCCACTATTTTTTCCACTTTTTCTTTTTTCTATAGTCTGTGTTTGGACCCTGATCATTGGGGATTTGCCCCAGCGGTTCCTGTATGACGTGCAAGGCACTTATTACACCACAGAGAGGGTCCATGTGCCCCGCCTTGTTGGAGGTTTCCTGTGCACTGAGGGCCTGGCAGTGTGAGTTTGGGTCTTTTTGGGATGGTGCTGTGACATGTGTTGCCTTTGTGTTGAATGGTTACTAAAAATGAATTTTATGTTCATAGAATATGGTATAATACCCTTGATGAAGATATATGTTAACCCACTTGAAATGCGCTGGATGTCCCCATGGACTGATGTCATCTATAGTCACTGATGGTCTTGCCAAGGGGAATACCATTTTTCAACTTGAACATATACAATTGAATCCTAAGTATTGCTCTACTGAATACAAAATGTGAAAGACTCCTTCTATGGAATTGTGCAATTTATCTTTCTCTTTTATATATAGAACAAAAATCTTTTTGCATGAATAAAACATGGTATTTTAGAAAAACATTTAAGTTTCTCAGATTATTTAAATTGCTCTAAAAACCCTTTCCTATTTGAGGTTATCTTTTTCAGTAAATGAGATGGGATTTGGCAATTACACACAGGTTCTATGGGTAAAAGTCTCTAAAAAATGAAAATAAAAGATATTTATAATATTTTTTATTTCTATATACAAAAATGGTTTTCTTTGCATTTCTATTTTAAACTGAGTGGGTTGTTTTACAATGTAAGGGTTCCCATATTCCTTAACCACTTCCAGGCCAAGCCTACTCTGGCACTCCTCTCCTACATGTAAAAATCATCATTTTTTTGCTAGAAAATTACTCAGAACCCACAAACATTATATATGTTTTTTTTAGCAGAGACCTTAGGGAATAAAATGGTGGTTGTTGCAACTTTTGAAAGATGATGTTATCCCGAGTAAATAGATACCTATCATGTCACGCTTTAAAATTGCGCACACTCGTGGAATGGTGCCAAACTTTGGTACTTAAAAATATCCATAGGCGATGCTTTAAACATTTTTACAGGTTACTTGTTTAGAGGTACAGAGAAGGTCTTGGGCTAGAATTATTGCTCTCACTCTAACGTTTGCGGCGATACCTCACATGTGTGAATTGAATTCCATTTACCCATGCAGGCGCAACGTACATATGCATTCGCTCCTGTGTGAGAGCACACAGGGATGGGGGCACTTTAATTTTTTTTTTTATTATTATTTATTTTATTTTATTTTGATCACTTTTATTCCTATTACAAGGAATATAAACATCCCTTGTAATAGGAATAGGGCATTACAGGTCCTCTTTACAGAGAGGTCTAGGGTCAATAGGTTCCCAGATCTCACTTCTAGGCTCGAAAGCCTGTGATCCAAAAAAATGATCTCAGCTTCCTAGCCAAAGAAACAGAAGTGTTTACATCTGCCCAGGCCAGATGTGATGTCATAACGTCACGCCCAGCCTCCAAAAGTCATAGAGATGACCAGGGACCATCTGGTCCTCGGTCAGTTTTATGGTAAATGGCCGCTTTTGGCCAATTCATTCTCTCGTACCCCGATAGCACGGGCGAGTCAATAGGGGCACTGGAGGGCAGAGGGAGTCGGGGGGATGTCCCCTATTGCCGCCAATAAAAACAATCAAGCAAAAATCAATCAGCTGCTATGATTGTTTTAACATGACAGGGAATCGCCGGAAGAAAAAGAAGATATCTGAATGAAGTCCAGGACATCATATGATGTCCTTCGGTGAGAAGTGGTTAAAACAAAAACACCTATTCACCAAATTCATAAACTGTATAAATACAATTTTTACCACTTGCCAATCGCCTCACGTAGATAAACGGTGGCAAAGTGGCTCTGCTGCACAAATCTCCCATCTATAAACAGCGTTTTGTGCAGCCGTGGGTGGGCGCGCACCACCGCCGGTGCACTCTCGTGCCCGCCGCACGTTGTGTGAGTGTGGCTGTGGGTCGGGCGAATTCAATGTCCACGGCGACCCACAATCGCCTACTACAGAGCAAGAAACATAGAAACATAGAAAAGTGACAGCAGAAAAAGACTGAGTAGTCCATCGAGTCTGCCCCTTTTTATTTTTTTATTTTTTTTACATTAACCTTGTTGTCTGACTATAGATTTATGTTTATACCAAGCATGTTTGAAGCCATTTACTGTTGACTGTCTCACAACCTCTGTTGGTAGTTTATTCCAATCATCAACCACCCTTTCAGTAAAATAATACTTTCTAAGATTAGTTTTGAACTTCCCCCCAGTTAGTTTGAGGTCATGTCCCCGTGTTATTGATTTTGGTTTCATATTGAAAAGACTGCCCTCCTGAACCTTATTCACCCCCTTAAGGTATTTAAAGGTTTCAATCATGTCTCCCCTCTCCCTTCTTTCCTCCAAACTGTACATATTAAGTTCCTGAAGTCGCTCTTGATATGTTTTATCCCCCAGACCTTTCACCATTTTTGTTACCCGTCTCTGAACTCGTTCTATTTTATCAATATCTTTTTGTAAGTGTGGTCTCCAGAACTGGACACAGTATTCTAAGTGAGGTCTCAGATCTAGAAGATCTATATAGAGGAATCAGAACCTCCTTCCTCCTGCTGGTGATCCCTCTACTGATACATCCCAGAATTCTATTTGCTTTTCCCACTGCCTGGTTGCACTGTTTGCTCATTTTGCAATCATCTGAAATAAGCATCCACAAATCTTTTTCTTCTGTAGTGCTGGCTAACACTGTGCCCCCAATGCTGTACTCTCTAAGCGGATTCTTTTTCCCTAGATGCATTATTTTACATTTAGAAATATTGAACTGCAGTCTCCACTGCTTTGACCAATCTTCCAGCAATGCCAAATCATGTTCCATGTTACAGACCCCTCCAGGGATATCAACCCTACTACACACGTTTGTATCATCAGCAAAGAGACATACATTGCCCAGCAAACCTTTAGTTATATCACTTACATATAGGTTGAATAGAACAGGACCCAGTACAGAGCCTTGTGGTACCCCACTAGTGACTGGTCTCTGTTCTGAGTGAACCCAATTTACAACCACACTCTGGGATCTATCCTTTAGCCAACTGCATGTCCACTGAACCACCC
>BLSH010283812.1:633849-644468 GCA_018402905.1 Glandirana rugosa
CCCTTTCCTAATTGTGATTCCCCCGTTAGTTCCCCAATGCACACAAGGGAGTGACACAAGATTGACACACCCCCGACCCGACCGTCCCTGTACTGTCCAGATCGACTAGGGCTAATATCTCTAGTCATCTAGTGACAGTACAGGGGACTGTCTTGCCCATTGGCGACACAAATGTAGTCGCCAAGGAACAAGGAACAAGTTCTCAACACCTATTCCGAGGATTTTCCTCTTCAGTAGAAGAATAACCACTAAGTTAACATTCTCCACAACGATATCCTTTGGTACACCTTCACAGTTTCCTTCAATCCACAAACGGACTGACAATTCTTACAATGCGCCCCTTATCTCTCCTAACAGTAGCACCAGGCAAACACCTAACTTCCTTTGACACTTCCACATGGTTTCCTATAGCAACACCTCTTACAATTGAATCACCAATAAGAAGATGACTTCTCCTTTTAGGAGCCTTATCCACAACTCTTGAACAAGGAACAAGGAACCGCTGATGTAAACACAGCGGTTACCCGTTCTGTCAGGGGACATGACAGTGATCTACTGATCTCTATAATCGGGATCAGCTAGACCTGTCATGTCCCTGCCAGCCCAGCCCCCACACAGTTAGAACACAGTGAGGGAACACACGTAACCCCTTGATTGCCCCCTTAGTGTTAATCCTTTCCCTGCCAGTGACATTTATACAGTAATCAGTGGTTATTTTTATAAAATGACATTGGTCCCAAAAAAGTGTCAAAAGTGTCCGATCTTTCTGCTGCAATATCGCAGTCCCGATAAAAATCGCCGCCGTTACCAGTATCAAAAAAATGATAAAAACGCCATAAATTAATTCTCATAGTTTGTAGAAGTGATAACTTTTTCGCAAACCTATCAATAAACGCTTTTTGTGATTTTATTTACCAAAAATACATAGAAGAATACATTGGCCTAAATTGATGAATAAATTCGTTTTTTTATATATATTTTTTAAAATATGTATTATAGCAAAAAGTTAAAAATATTTTTTTTTTTCAAAATTGTCGCTTTATGTTTGTTTATAGTGCAAAAAATAAAAACCGCAGAGGTAATCAAATGACACCAAAAAGCTCTATTTGTGGGAAAAAAAGGAAGTCAATTTTGTTTCGGTACAACGTCACACAACTGCGCAATTGTCAGTTAAAGCGATGCAGTGCCGAATCGCAAAAAGTGCTCTGGTTAGGAAGGGGGTAAATTCTTCCGGGGCTGAAGTGGAAACAAGTTTCTCATCTTTTTCATCGCCTCTGTTTTGATATAATAATGCATTTCATTGTTATCCTTTCAACCTTTCCATCCTAGATCACAAGGTGCCAAACGCTCCCTATAAAAAGAAATCACCAGATTGGGTGTTAGTAAAGATGGATAGGGATAAGCTCTGCACACTGCACTTCTATGCTGTCCTATGCCTCAAAATGTGCTTCCTCTGGGGGTTTCTAGGGAGATATGCACTTTTTAAAGTCTAAAAACGTTTTTATTTAGCTCTGAGAGTGTAGAAATTAATTAAAACCCTGACATCATGGACAGGAAGTGAGGAGAAATCTCCAATGGGGAAAACCACTCAACAAAAATCTGAAAAATGTTCTAACACTTTCCCACTGTACTAGAAAAGTCTTTTCTGTTGTATTGCTATCTGTATCTCAAATTGCCCTCATTTTTGATCTGTCTGTCATCCATAAAATAAGGTAAGGAGAAATCTCCCCTATAGAGACAGACCAAAGCGTTGACAGAAGTTCCTACTTTCCCACTGCATCCAAAACTATAGAAAGTTTTTGGCTTAAACTTAAACTTTGGCTTACACGTTTGCAGCCAAATTGGGATAACACCTACTTTATATTTGTTATGTGTTCCCATTTACATAGCATAACGTAAAAAAAAAAAAAAAAATGCAGCTTACATTTTGTTTGCTCTCTGCAATCTCTAAAAATGAAGTTTTCCTTTGCTATGCAGAAGGGGCTGGGGAGTTATTGTTTACCATAATTAACCGTGTCTGCACTGTGTTGGCAGATCTCATCATCAGTTGTTGTAAACTAGATTTGATTGCTATCTATCCTAGCAAGGGGTTAAGGATAAAGAATCTGGGCTTCTGCTTTCAGTGTGGACCGATTGAGTTTTCTCCCATTTCATAGTAGTAGCTTGCACTCTGCCCTAAACCTGCTCCAAAGGTGCAAATGAGGCAAAAACGAATACATTGAAAGTTTTACATTCATACTGAATAAAGTTAATCAGGAAAATACTTTATTATGGTAACTAGATGACATTGATGATCACTCTATTCTGTTTCAATAAAAAACACTTGGACCTAGAAAGAGAATAGCCTAGCAAAATTCAATTTTGCCCCCCCCCCCCCATTTGCACAGAACAAAAATGCAGTTTAACTGAGTGAACAGCTTTGCGATTTGTTTTTTTTTATATCAGAAAATGTTTTATTGAAAATATAACAACATCCAGTGGATACTGGTCACATAGAATAAACAGGTGTGCACACCACATTAGACAATATGTCACTTTGCAGTATAGCCTTGCCCCAGTGGGCCAACAATACCATATTCCAGCTCAGATTCACAATAAATGGGATATTCAACAAAATCAAACATCTATGCAGATTCAAAAGTTAGTGAGCTAAACATATAGTAGAAAACATGCCTAAAGTTTCCATACCTGCAGCAGTCTTATCTTGTAGGACATTGTAACAGTCTCATCATTACCAATTCCTTAGGGCTTAGTCCGGGTGTATCAAGCCAGGGGGCCCAGAGTCTCTCAAACTTGTCTGCATTCCTCCTGTGCTGGTATATGTAACATTCCATGAGAAGGGTATTTCCCATATGGGTTACCCAGATGGCTAGGCTCAGTGGAGTGGAATACTTTCAACCAATGGCTCAATTGCAATGGCAAAGAGCAAGGGAGACAGGGGCATACCTATCTGGTTCCCCTGCCCAATGTGAAAGCATGAGACATCCTATCTGACACTCTTATCGCTGCCCATGGAGAGCAATACAATAACTGAACCCAGGCTAAGAAGCGGGGGCCAAATCCAAATTTGGACAGTACTGCACACAGATACTGCCAGTTAACACTATCGAACGCCTTCTTGGCGTCAAGGGGGGGAAAAACTCTATGTCTCTTGTTATCTGCCTATGTCTGCATATTCAAAAAGAGCTGTCTAAGATAAGTGGCTGTGGATTTTTGTGGCATAAAGGTGGTTTGATCGGAATGAATGATAGAGGATACAAACAATCTTGTTGACAGAGCCAGCACCTTGGCCAGGATCTTAACATCACTTTGAAGTAGCGATATTGGCCTGTAGGAGCTGGGATCCACCGGGTCTTTTCCTGGTTTAACCACTTCACCCCGGAAGGATTTCCCACTGTAGGACCAGACGCTTTTTTACTGACAATTGCGCGGTCGTGCGACGTTGTACCCAAACAAAATTTGCGTCCTTTTTTCCCCACAAATAGAGCTTTCTTTTGGTGGTATTTGGTCACCTCTGCGTCATTTCTGATCGCCGCTATAAACAAAAAAGAGCAACAATTTTGCAAACAAAAACAATATTTCTTACTTTTTGCTAAAAATACAAATCTGAAAAAAAATATATAAAAAAAAAAAAACAAATGTATTCATCGATTTTGGCCGATTTATATTCTTCCTCATATTTTTGGTAAAAAAAAAAATCGCAATCGGCGCTTATTGATTCGTTTGCACAAAAGTTGCCACATTTACAAACCATGAGAATTAATATCCGACCAACCAACTTCACCCATCAGGCGACTAAGGGCAGTGCTCCTGCTCCCCGCTGGCGGGAAGACCGGCGGGTGTCTACCCAACCGGGGATCTAGATACCCATTGACGTCCCCCCATAATCAATACAGGTATGTCAGGTTTTTAGCCAGGTACGACAATAGTATTTGCAGCACTTCCGTGAAAAACGGAGGAGGGATATACACATACGCTAAAAGTAACGTTAAAGTAAATAATTTGCAGTGTAAGAAAACAGAACGACCAGATGAGTACACTAAAGAGCCCAGTTCTTGGTACACCAAAGCTTTATGTATCAGTACACTCAACCCATGGGAATAGGCAGTGTGAGTGGAATGATACGCCTTACCAACCCATGAGTAGTTCAGACTTGTCACTGTCTCCCATGTGAGGTGTTTCCTGGAGGCCTATGATGGCAAGATGAAACTTGCGTAGAGAGAATGAAATCATGGTGCATTTCAATGGGTCATAGACTCCCTGAACATTCCAGGAGACTAAGGGGGTGGATCTATGTGGTGAAGAACACTGGACAAGTCTACAAATCCGGATTTGAACAGTTCTGCGCAACTACGCAACAGAAGAAACTGAGGTAAACAAACTAGGAATTGCTGGTAATTCCAGCCAACCTTGACTCGGTGAGGTTACTCCTTTTCCGAAGCCAGATAGTCTGCCTTCCTGAGAATTTATGAGTGCCAATCAGGCACATGAACACTGGCAGGGAGATCCATGGCAGTAAACAGTAGAGAAGTATTAACCAAGTATACTTTGCACTTCTTTGCATGAACTAAGAATCAGAAAAAAGATAAGTTCTGTAGCATCAAACACGCTGGTGGTAGGTATTGGTAACAGTTCCTCGGTTAGAGTGTTTGGCCCAGCGGCCATGAAGTACTGTATGCATCCGAAAGGGACCCTGTAAGCATTGCTGTATGGTGTCCACCTTCACCTTCCTCTGGCCGGCGGCGTCGCAGGTCTTGTTGCAATTTGTTTTTTAATAAATACAAGTTTAAGTGTGATGTTTGAATGGGAACACACAACAAACACATGGGGGATATTTACCAAAACTGGAGCACTGAGAATCTGGTGTAGCTGTGCATGGTAGCCAATCAGCTTCTAACTTCAGCTTGTTCAATTAGGCTTTGATAAAAAAACATGAAAGCTGATTGGTTTCTATGCACAACTTCACCAGATTTTGCATGCTCCAGTTCTAGTAAATATCCCCCATAGTGGGGTTTTCTTAAACTTGCCTGTAGGAGTGGAAATACATTTTAAAGTAGTATTAAATCCAGAAGCTAATATTTAATATAATACAGCTTACCAAATACCAAAGATGTGGTGGCTGAAGTCGTTTTCTTTTTCTAGGCTTTCTTTTTTTCTATTTTCTGGTGATCTGTCCAGTAAATCTGTGTTTTTCAAAAGAACAAACTCTCTTACAGATATATCTGTTTACAGGGATGAGTAGTCAAACCACTTAGCACTGGCAGGGATGCTTACAATGATCAGCTTTTAATTAATTGTGTAAAACCTTTATCATAAAAGGAAAAAAAACTGTTTACTGTAACGGATTATAAAGTGCAAGCTGGAGTTTGGCTTCAGTTTGTTAGAGCATTGAAATCTGATAGTACATTTAACACTACCCTCCACCCCAGACTGACAATGCTGCTGTCTGCTGTGCCCCCTGTGCTCATTCGTCCAGAGTGGGGACACTCTAATACAAAAGGTGTGTTACTGGCCAGATCACCAGGTGAAAACAGAGGGGAAAAAAATAAAAAAAGAAAACTAATGAAGCCACCACATCCAATGATTGGTAATCTAGAATACATTACATTTTTGGCTTTGGGTTTAATACTGCTTTAAATATAATGTGAGAGTTTTCCGCGCAAATGGGTAGGAATACTCTATTACTGTTAGAGCTGCTGCCTCCACCGGAAAAATTCACCTAGGTGCAGCCTTCAAGATAAATAAATAAATTAGTGGTGAGGATTGGCGCTGTTCTGTGTATTGAATATCAGATGTTCTAATAGGTGCTGACAAGGGTCTAATTGGTGGAGATAGGTACTACTCTGTATATTATACTCTGTATAATAGTTGTCAGATGTTCTAATAAATGCTATATCATAGAAACCTCCTAAGACGTAATAGCTATGAAAGATATAAAAAGAGGAAACTGTTTATAATTACCAGGTGTTCTAATAGGTGTTTTTCACAAAAGATTATCAGAGTACTTGATGTAAAAAATAATAATGAAAAAAAATAATAATAAAAAAATATGGAGATAGCCAAGCTATACTCTCCTTCAACCCCAGTGATAAGTGGCTAGAGTCTGATAACCTTAATAAATATTGAAAACATATATAAATAATCAATTTTGAAAAAATTTAAAAATTAAAATATAAAATATAACAAATTCATAAATCAGAAGAATAAAATCGATCAAAAGTGTTTGTTGAACCCTTTTAGAATAGACTAACATAAAGGAGACCGCAGGGGCAGTATATAACCGACCGAGTGGAACAATTGATGATTTGCCCCTACATTATTGAACCTTTTATTCCTGCCAGAATTCCTGCTGCAACATTTACCCAAGTACACCGGGCCAGGTCAGGATTTGGGTAATTGGATCAAGAGATTTTGAAGCTTGATTGGATCCACTTTTCAATCAGAACTGGCCATTAACACCTTAGAGGGGAAAGCAAACCACCAAAAAAAGCCATCCAGATGGTGTGGTAGAACTTTTGCCTTCCTTATAATGGTGCCACTCACTAAAAATTAGTATTACTAAAGACTATTAATCATGGACTCAAAATGCGGCATTTGTATTGTTGAACAAATTTTTAGTTCTTTGAAATTGTGCCCATGGCTGTAGCAGTAGCTCCTGTTTTTTTAGTATTTATGGCTTTTCAGAACAGCAGGCATGGGGATAATACATAAGCTGATTGCAAAACGACATCTCCCATGGTTCCTTGCAGTGCCCTCAGTCACCGTACTGCTGGTTCTCCTGAGCCAGAGTAAAAGAACACAACTATGGGCACTCTTTGCATGTTCCAGGAAGGGAGTTGGCCACTGGATGGTGTAGATCTCACTTATATAGTCTGCCCATCAATTGCTGGATTGCATTCTGTCAGATTTATTTTTATTTATTTAAAGTACTTATATAGCGCCGCCAATTTACGCAGCTCTTTACATATATATTGTACATTCATATCAGTCCCTACCCTCAAGGAACTTACAATCTAAGGTCCCCAACTCACATTCATATACTAGGGCCAATTCAGAGAGGATCTAATTAACCTACCAGCATGTCTTTGGAGTGTGGGAGGAAACCGGCGTACCCAAAAGAAACCCACACAGGCACAGGAACACACAAACTCCATGCAGGTAGTGTCGTGGATGGAAATCAAACCAGCGACCCTTTTGCTGCTAGGCGAGAGTGCTACCCACTACACCACTGTGCCGCCCAGATCTGCTTCTGCAACAATAATCAAGCAACAGATTAGTACAGCTACAGTCTGCACTATCCAGTGACCAGTGGGAAGGAACATGGTCATCCCAGGGAATGCCAGGGATATGTTCTTTCCCTCTTTCTCTTCACTTGTCAAAATTCATAAATAATTACACTGGTAGTCTCTGCTCTCAGTTCATCTGAATGGGTGAAGAACAAAGGGGGACATTGAGAGAGCAGAATGAATCGTAGACACCAACATCAATGAAATGAGTGCAGATGGCTTTTTTTACATTTGTTGTTCTTTAAGAACTTTCACACCACCATATACCACCCACAAGGTAATTAGGTATGTGAGAGGTTCAATAGCACACTGATAAAACTAGTATACCTTATGAGAAACAAAGGAAATGGATCCATTACTTAACTGGCATTGTATGGAAATGACAACCCATTCACCCTACCATGTTATGTTTGGTCATGCTCTTGGGGGGTCCTGAGACCTATGGGTAACAGTGCTTACAGACGAGCTGTGAGTTCAGGAGTCCCACAGTTTGTTAAAGACCAGTCATGGGTGAAAAGAGAAGAGAGTTGATTCTCCACTTATCATGCTGAAGTATTCTTATAATCAGCTTCACAGAACAATGCCATATAATATGTACTCTGCCACGCTAGTTAATCTGCAGCTCTCCTTGGGATATATATGGAATCAGTAATTATAGTATTTTTAGGGTATTAGCAATATATATATCTAATGTTGGTTTCTGATTGATATTACATTGGTTTGATTTTAGGAAGAGTCGCATGCAAATAACATATACAGTATTGGGTTTATTTTATATTTATTTGTTTTTGTGATCCATCAGTATATATACTGTATGTATCTGAGTAGTTCAGGTTTCCAATCCAGCACTCTAATGGGTTAAGAAGCTCCATCTGCTGTGGCTGATCAGGGTGTTTACCTGAGTTCTGACTGTAAGCAGTCTGTAAGATGTACAATGGAGCTTACCCTAAGGACTCCCGCTGTCCCTATATTAAGTAGTGGGCAAGGCAGTGCTGGTAGACTTGAGAAAGGGGGACATTCCCCCTGAAACGTGTGTCATCATGGCAACCTGGGAAGCTTGATCTGGGAGTGGCCAGCATTCCTACACACATTGGCAGTGCTTTTTTAAACCGCCACTGTGGAGCAGACCTTAGTTGTAAGTGTGTGCAATCCTTTTCCCGTCTACCTGCACAGCCTGCAGTGGGAGAGAGAGGCTGTTATGAAATTTGATGTATTCCTGGCCAGGATTCTTCTGTGATGTATGTAGGATGTTGAAAAGCACACACCTGATCTGGTTAATGTGATTTATTTATCTTTTCAGTTTGATATAGTGTACCACTGCGCTAGTTGTACACTTTCTTTTGTTCCCTTATGTTTTGAAACTTAGAGAAATCGCTGTTCTCCCAGTCCAGTCTATGTTAACATGTGTGAGATGGCCTCAGCCTTACACCACTTCACAAGCCACACCCTCTGACATGTTTCCCCCACCCACTTGGGGGGGGGGCTTAGTCATTGAGACGATTTCTCTAAGTATGCTACACACTACTGGATCGTGATATTTCATGCTGGCACTTCATTCTCGAGTACCATTGGGACAATATATATCTTCCTTTTTTGCTTAAAGCAGTACTACGAGTATAAGCAGGTCACTTATGTTTTGAAACAGTCGTGGGTGAAGCAAGGGGAGTTAAAAACATCAGACTTTGACCTTAGTCCTGGAAATAAAGTGTGAGTCTGATGAGAAGGTGCACACCAGCAAGGAAAGAAGTGCCTATATATGTACTCCAACCAGTTATTCCAGGCCAGTTTATGATATCCAGAGAGAAGGACGCCAAGAAAAAATTAGATGCCTACACCTTAAACTCCCCAAACCCATCAAGACCCACAGAGTGGCCCGTAGAGGGCATTTTCAAGGTTTTAAAAGATCCTGTCTAAGTTTGTAAACCACAAACATCTCTGCCACCAGACGTTCAATGGTGGCTGTCTTTTGCTCATCCACCATTATTTCTTAGATCCCCAGGAAAAGCCATGGATGATAACATATTAAACATTCACCGCTTAGGTCCATCCCTACTGGGGGAGCCTTCTGAACCACATTCCACTGACAAGCTTGAAGACAGAAGTGAAGCGCCTTTTTGCCACAAGATAGAATTGAGATTCAACCCCTGAGGTTTTACCTGAGACCTACTGTAGGTTTAGGGGCCCTTCTGTAAACGTTGTTTAGGATGTATTGGAATTTGCAAACTTGTCGGGGGCAACAATTATCAAGTGGGGTGGGTTATGCTCAAATGCAGGCCCCTTTTACTCCTTTTCCTACACCACTGCCCTATATGCATTTTTCTTTGCCCCATACGATAAGTTAGTTGTTCTTCCACTTTTTCATACCCCATCTAATCCTCAGAAGATGCCCCTACATCCAGGAGGATTAAAATGATACAATCAGATTTTATTGCAGTCCATTGCTGAAGCACTTCTTCTATACCAGCTGTGAGCGATTAGCTCTGTAGCGGGGTGTGCAGGACCCCCTGGATGTGTCACAGCACAGTGAAGTAGGCACGGACAGACAGCAGGGTTTTTGTGAAAGCAAAAACTGTGGTTTATTTACACATCTGTGGTTAAAAAGTGCAGGTATCAAAACAGGTAAAATAAAAGGAAACAGCCCCAACTCATTCCCCCACTGCTTAGAATGGTTTCATTAAAGCACCTGGCTGGCACTGATGGGGCAGGCATTAAGGTTCTTACACACTTGTTCTTCTTGCTCTGGAGGAACTATCCCATATTGGTCTTGTACCAGGCTGGTAGCATTTGAAAAGATTACTTTTTTTAAAATATTTTCAAACTAGAAACCGGGGCTGGTGGACTGGCAGTTAACTTTCTTGTATTCAATTATGTGTATCAACAGCCAAGCAGCTCAATCTTTACATTTCTAGAAAACACAAGATCAATTAAAATGTATTGAAGTAAAAAAAAAATAAAAAAAATAAAAAAAATCAGAAAATAAACCCACGCCACTTTGGGCATCTAATTACAAAGACACAGGAACCTGACTACTTGTTCTACAGCCTACAGCTGCCCAGACAGTTGGGGACCACACAGAAATGAACAGAGGCTTTTAGTCACACAGACTTATGCCCCATACACACGATCCGAAAATCGGACAACAGATCGTCTGTTTTTTTTTTGCATGCTAATCTCAGATCGAATCAGAAGAGTTTACTTTAGTCACGAAAATTCTCGCAGGACAGAATAAAAAATCGGAAGCGATGTGATGTGTTGCAGTGTATTTGTATTGCATTTTTGAATGACAGCTGTACTGATGAAACGAAAATCGTACGATCGGGCACCGTGCGAGAA
>BLSH010283812.1:673253-687205 GCA_018402905.1 Glandirana rugosa
AGTCGGACACTAACCTTCCTCGTCTTTATCGTTTGACTAGTAAATAGGGGAAATTATTTAAAATTAATTAATAGTTAATTGATGTAAGTAAACAAAAATTGCTGTGTTTGTCCGAGATAATACGGGAGATGGATTAGGTTAACTATTGTTGTTATGACATATACCACGTGTTACTCTTTAGACGTCTAGGTGAAGAAAAAGAAAGACCAGGGAGTCTACTACTGGGACGTTTACTTATGTTCTCCATTTGTAATCACAACTCGCTTGGGCCTGACATTGCAAGCCCAGGCATGGCTTGAAATCCCACAGGCACCGTGCCTGGGCCTGGGCCTGTAAACCCGAACGATTTTTGAAATGTCCGGGTCCGGGTCCGTGCCACGGACACCCTAAAGTTCGGTACGGACCCGAACGTTACAGTCCGGGTTCGCTCAACACTAATGTTTACCTCTTGTATTCATTTGCAGGGTCATCATCTGAGGGACCAGAAAGAAAAAGAAGTGGATCTGCAGATTTCTCATTGTGCACCATATACAGTATTGTTGTTATCAATTGGATTAGGTAGAGGGCATAATAGAGCCTGTTTGTGTCGTTAAAAACAAATGAATGTAGTTAATTGATAATTAATTAAAATTTATTAAAGGGGATAAATGATCAGTTTGCTATTTCTGCTCCTTCCAATCACAGGCTGAGAGCAGAGAGGTGAACTGCGCTGTAGCAGGTCTATCATATTTTAGGACTGGATGAACAGAAATGCTGTACAAATCCTTTTAAAGACAATACAGCTCCCCTAGATGTATTTAACTGTATATTTAGCAGTTGGCTGAAATTCAGCTTTCCCTAAAAAGGAGTCTACTCCACTATTACTATTGTGACTTTACTATTTCACTAAAAGATATTGAAAAATGTTTTGAAAAACTAGATGACAGATTTTAAATAGGTTTAATTTCAGCTTTATGATTTGCTCTCCATCATTTTGAAGTTATGATATATTGTATCAGATGTAATGTACTGCAACTGGCTTAAAATAAATCACATCAGAGTTGGCACATTATGATTATTCCAGCTACACAAGGCGGTTGGCAGATTTTCAGTTGAACAGTTTATCAGCATTAAAAATGTATGATTTTAATTCTACTTTGATCATTTACTAACTGAAAATATTCTGTTCTTTAAGGATGTAAATAAGAAGCTGCAGGAAGACAACCAAGAACTTAGAGACCTATGTTGTTTCTTGGATGACGACAGGCAAAAAGGAAAACGGATTTCCAGAGAGTGGCAAAGGCTGGGAAGATATACTTCAGGGATCATGCAGAAAGAAGTTGCTTTGTATTTACAGAAACTGAAGGAGCTTGAAGTAAGACAAGAAGAAGTGGTAAAGGAAAACATTGAATTAAAAGAACTTTGTTTTTTGCTAGATGAAGAGAAAATTGGGGTAGCGGGTAGTAGGAGTTCCATTGACAGTCAGAATAGCCTCTGTCAGTTGACTGCAACGACCAGTACATTTCTACGAGATGTTGGTGATGGAAGCAGCACATCCAGTGCAGGTAGCACAGATAGCCCAGACCATCATAAAGCAAACTCTACCAACAGTCCTGAACACCTCCAAAAAAGCAGAGGTGAAGGAAGTCCTGAACACCAGAAACATGGAAGTGCCAGCCCGGAACATCTTCAAAAGCCTAGGAGTTCATCAAGTCCTGATCATCAGAAACACCTGAAAAGTGCAAGTCCAGAACATCATAAAAGTGTGGGTAAAAGTAGTCCAGAGCCACAAAGGCATTCTTGTAGTAGCCCAGAAAATCTACAAAAGCAGATATTAAGTAGTAGCCCTGAACATTTTAAAAAGCATAGGTCTGGTGGTAGTCCAGAATACCAAAAGCTCAGCAGTGGCAGCCCAGAACATCTTCAAAAACATACATTAAGTGGAAACTCAGAACATCTTCAAAAAGCAAGGGGTAGTAGCCCTGAGCATCTCAGACAACATTTTGGAGGTAGCCCAGAACACCTCAAACTTTTGAGTGCGAGCAGCAGGGAAGGCACCTTAAGGAGACAAGTAGCAGATGAAATGTCATCTCATCACAGAAGTGTGTACAATGGAATGAATGGTGGGTGGACAAGCCTACTGAAATCCCCATTTGCTTAAATGGAGTTTTCTGCATGTATTGAACAACCAGCATAAACATAGTACATACATGTGAACATATCATAAATGCATGTTTTAGCTTAATACCAACTGTATATTAAGAATGGCCAGTCAGTTTCAGTATTTGACTTGTACTTTTTCCAAGTTAATATAGCAGAAACTAAATATGGAAAATGATTGATGCTTTTAGTGCCTTAGAATCAATAACAATTGCAGGAAATGTTTTTTCTTCTAAGCAATTCTCAGCATTCCTGACTACTATAAAAGTAAACCATGATTGGTACACATCCTATTGACATGTTTGGTTTTGTGTTACAGAGAATTCTGGTACGGTTAGTGCAATATCCTGAGCAAAATGTTTTTTTTTTGTTTTGTTTTTTAAGACTTGATAACCTGCAGTAGAGGTGAACTGCAGTGAATGCTGACATTAAGTTATTGCTTTATGTTGTCTAAAGTATTGTTGGTGTTGATAGTTGTGCTGCAGTTGTTTCTGTGTGCATTTTGTTGGTTGTATACAATATTTCCTAAATGGGGCTAGAGTAGCTGTAACCTGTACATGCACTGGGGCTTATAAATAGAGTACTATTGTTTGCAGAATCATAGTTGTGAATTATGGTGATTTATACTATAAAAGTACTATACGCTGTATGGTTATAATAGTCATTTTACTATA
Organism: Glandirana rugosa; assembly: GCA_018402905.1. Lineage (NCBI taxonomy): Eukaryota > Metazoa > Chordata > Amphibia > Anura > Ranidae > Glandirana > Glandirana rugosa. Next base: position 676,067 of record BLSH010283812.1, read on the forward strand.
ATTTAAAACAGATCTGCATTCAGAGGTTCAGGTAAGTAAAAATGCATTGGGAGTAGCTCAAATACAAATTTATGAATATACACAATTTAAGACGTTGTTTGCAATGTATTGCGTTATTTCATATGCAAATGAGAGAATACATGTCCACTGGGACGTTGATGTATAATAGCAGACACTTGCAGGTACCTGCAAGGACCTTTTGATGCGTGTTAGTGCGGTAGATGTGCTTCACTCACTAAAAGTAAGACATTGGAGATATGGGAACTTGACCTTCTCTACAAAGGCTAACAACTGCTTAATAGATAATGATTTCTATGTCATCTATCTGAAGGCAAGTGCAGGCACCTGTGGGTCTGGTCTATTATCCAATGTTAGTAATTTAGAATCTTTATTGTTATGATGGATTTATTTTACAAATAGTCTTTCCATGTGCTTATCATGTGTTTCGGTGCATTTTTATGCATTTTCCATGTGTTTGGATTTTATTTCTCAGGAAAAGGTTATGTTCTGTTTTTTGTGTGCAGTTTGTGCTTGCTAAAAACTGCACCTAAAATGCAGCAAGTAGTGCAGTTTAAAGTTCCTAAGTGCAAAGGTAAATGTTCAGTGTGCTTTAGTGGAGTTTAAGTGCCTGGACAGAGGTAAACTCTCAATAAACATCGGGTGCACTTTAAAGCGTGAATAACGATTACTGTTTAAGGAAAATTTGCATGAGAGAAACATGCAGTCTGACATCTCCTTTTGAAACTGCTATTTGCTTGGTTGTCATGCTACTCCTTTTATTTTAATACAAGTTAAGGTTCCCGAACAGATAAGGTTCCTGATTTTTTCTTTGATTTTCTTGATACATACACTTGTTGCAGGTCATTGACTGGTGTTCAAAGCATGAAATCATCAGGCTACTAGCATTTTCAAAACAAGTTATGACTAGAGTTGAGCGAACCCGGACTGTAAAGTTCGGGTCCGTACCGAACTTTGGGGTGTCCGGGACCCGGACCCGGACTTTTCAAAAAAAGTCCGGGTTCGGGTCCGGGGTTCTGGTAATTTTAATGAAAATTCTTAAAAATGCTGTAAAAAAGTCCAGGAAGGTCCTAGAGGTCTGCAAAAGGAAGGAAAATGGGGGTAAGAGTGGGACAAGTGCCCTACAAAGAAATGGGGACAGGGAAATAACTTTAAATATTTAAAAAAAAATAAAAACATAAAAAATGCAAAAATGGAGATCATCTTCAAAATGGGTCTGAAAAAGTCTAATGTTAATTAATACTTTTCAGACCCATTTTGAAGATGATCTCCATTTTTGCATTTTTTATGTTTTTATTTTTTTAAAAATATTTAAAGTTATTTCCCTGTCCCCATTTCTTTGTAGGTCACTTGTCCCACCCTTACCCACATTTCCTTCCTTTTGCAGACCTCTAGGACCTTCCAGGACTATTTTACAGCCTTTTTTGTGCCTAAAAGTCTGTGTCCCCATTGATTTCAAAGGGGTTCGGGGTCCGGGACAAAGTTCGGGTTCTGTCCGGACCCGAACCCGGACTTTGTCCCGAAGTTCGGACGAACCAGCAGAACCCGGACTCCTAGAAGTTCGCTCATCTCTAGTTATGACAACTGCCTTTCTGCCCTGGTTGGTTTACTTTAAAGGCATTCATCCAAATATGTAGCAATGGAGTGGATGTTCTCAGTATGTTAACAGGGAGCTTTCTCTATGGTCATGTTTTTCATCAATAAAATGGCTATTAGTGGAGGTCTTTTCTCAAGAATGCTTACAATTTTGGTGTATCTCTTATTGATAGGCAGTGAAATTATTTGGGGAGCTTCAGTTATGCTCTTTATCTCCTGTGGTTGTAGTGGAGAAGATTACAAATTGGGAAGATTTTTTTTTTAATGCTGTTCTTCTATCCCTAGCCAGGGCTAAGTCCATGCAAAAGTGATATTTCTTTTTTGGGGGAAACTGGTATGTTGAATCATCCATGGTTTCTTATGCTGTATCCCTTATACAAACTCTACACTTGCCTTCTCTCCTCCACTGATGAACAAGGATGTTTTGCCAGGAGGTCTAAAGCTGGCCAAACACTGGGTATTTTTTGCATGAACATTCATAAAAAATTCTTAATACTTCAAAATTGTGTTTGCTTTTAACATTTGGTTTTGGAAGGAATTGACTTTACCAAATGAAAACCACATACACTGTTAGAAATTCATAAATTTGGGGATACATTTCCAACCTGCTCTTTCAAACTTCCTTGTTGTCAAAAATGAATGTCGACCCCACTAATGATTTGAAAATCAAACAAATGTTCTTAAAATGAAAGATTTCCAGTGAAATTCTACTAGTGTACAGCCTGCTTAAGGTTACCAGTGCTTGGCAGTGCTTCTCTGCCTTTTGGGCATCACAGACATTTGTTTCCACTGAGGGCTGTGTGGCTGGCACAGGAGCAATCTTGACTCTTTTGAGGGGTTGATTTACTAAAGGCAAATAGGCTGTTTACTTTGCAAGGGAATTTTCCCTTAGCTTAGTAAAATGCAAGCAAAACTACTGTTTTTCCCTGCATGTGAGGTATTTTTTTGCAAACGAGTTTTCACAATATTCACTAAGCTCAGGTTTACATTTCCTTGCAAAGTGAACACTCTATTTGTCTTTGGTAAAACAACTACAATGAATTTAGTGAGGTGGCTGAAGAAGGTAGAATAACTTTGTACACTTTTGGCCTTGGAGTTTTTTTTGCTGCTGTTAAACAACTGATCTATTGGATAATCTGAGTTGGACAGGTCTGCTAGTCAGCATCTGGGTGGTAAGTGTTGAGGTTTTCCATTTTCTTTCTGAAAGTGGAAAACCCTTTAAGGCGTTCAGCTGTAAAAACCAACACTTGAATACATGTATTTACCTGCCTGAAGCAAGTATGATGAAAGCCAAAAGCCAACCAAAGAAAATTAAACTCTAACAGGAGATACAATGAGACTCCAAGAGTGTGAGATCCCTTTCTGGGATTCTGCTGGTTGGTAAAACTGGGTTTAACAGAACCCTGGGAGTTGAGAAAAGCTATTGAATGATTCAGCATATTGGTGTTCATACAAAATAGGTCACCAATGATTAGACTTCTTCTTGGTTGGAGAAAGAATAATTCATTATTGCCATTCAATGTTTGTCTTTTAGATGGTATTACAGAACCTTACAGCATAAGAGAAAATTACATTTATTTTTACTTTGAAGAAATTTATTTGTTGTCATTGAGTTACTTTCTGCTTGCTGGTAGTGCTGCTATGTAGCAAAATATTTTATGGATGTTTTCTGCTACAATTTATCTTTTCAGAATATTCGTTTAATGTGTTAATGTATTTTCATGCCAATTTAAAATGTGTTGGATAAATAGACATATGGATTTCTAAAAGATATGGAAGGTTTTTTTTTTAGATGTTTAAGTCATTTATATTTTTTTATATTTTTACATATTTATTGAGTATTTTAGTGGTTAAAAAAAATCATGATTCAGGTATCAGTGTTACAAAGAAATACGAATCCACAGTTCTGCTAATCTGATGAGCTACTCAAGTAGGCTGTGGAGAAAACATGCAGATGTAAATGTATTTAAATATTTTAATACTTTGTGTGTGACAGCTGTGTGAGATAACTGTATGTCTTTATGTCTTGCTGTGCTGGAGAGAACCATGTTTTATCCAAGAGCATTATTATAAATCATCTGTTTTCCATCTATGGTTTCACGGCAAGCTTTGATATCTTTGTCATAGAGTTATATCAGAGGGTTTTAGATCTACTTGTCGTTCCCAGTTGGAATCATTTGAAGGAAAAGAAAATTGACAACTACGGTTACCTGTCAAAAAATTATATTGATTTGAAATTAAATGGCAACTTCAGCCAATAAAATCATTACAGATTGACAAACAAAAGATTGTTTTACTTGACAAAAGATTTGTTAAGGTAGGCTCATGCATTTGTAATCCTAACATCCCATTCCCTGCTATGCTATACAGACGTGTAGCAACAGGGGTGATGATATTATGTGTCTGTAATTCTGCAGGCTCTTTCCCACTGCCCCACCTTCTGCCTGCTCTCTGGATTGAAAAGTGAATATAGACTGTCCATAAACCCTCATCTTAAGAACCTTTCCCAACCACCTAGTAGCTTACAAAGCAGTTACTCTAACTGAAAACATAGTCTAAGCTTATTGCTTGTAAGGCAAATATCAGGTAATCACACTGGCTAAATCAAATAATTTAACCACTTTAGAATCAGAAGGTTTTATCCCCTTCATGACCAGGCCATTTTTTGGGATACGGCACTGCATTACTTCAACCAGTTGCCGACCACCCGCTGTGGCTTGACGGCGGCAACATAGCTCTCCTGCGCCAACCAGGTGACAGCGGCCACAGGAGCGAGCAATGTGGGCGTGCACGCGCTGCCGGAAGCACACTCATGCATTCACACACTAGCTGGGGAGCCAGTGAGCGGGTGAGGCGGACTCGATGTCCGTCAGCCACCTGCGAATGCTCCCCAGCACTCACAGAGCTTGGATTCACTAATGTTCACAAGCAGATCCCCGTTCTGACAGGGGAGCAGGAGAGTGATCGTATGTTCCCTGTATATGAGAGCAGCGATCACTCTCCTCCCCCAGTCAGCTCCGCCCCCATACAGTTAGTAACACATCCCAGGGAACACACTTAACCCCTTGATCTAGTGTTAACCCCTTCCCTGCCAGTGACATTTATACAGTAATCAGTGCATTTTCATAGCACTGATGGCTGTATAAATGCCAAGGGTCCCAAAAACGTGTTAAAAGTGTCCGACATGCTGCCGCAATGTTGCTAAAAATCGCAGATTGCTGCCATTGCTAGTAAAAAAAATAAATAAAAAGCCCATAAATTAATTTTCATCATTTGTAAACGCGACAACTTTTGCTCAAACCAATCAATATACGCTTATTGCGATTTTTTTAACCAAAAAAATGAGGAAGAATATATATCAGCCTAAACCGATGAATACATTTGGGTTTTTCAAAATTGTCGTTCTCTGTTTGCTTATAGCGTAAAAAATAAAAAGCGCAGAGGTGATGAAATACCACCAAAAGAAAGCTCTATTTGTGGGAAAAAAAAGACGTCAACTTTGTTTGGGTACAACGTTGCACGACCGCGCAATTGTCAGCTAAAGTGACGCAGTGCCGAATCTCAAAAAGTGCTCTGGTCAGGAAGGAGGTAAATCCTTCCAGGGCTGAAGTGGTTAACTGACAATTGCTCACTCGTGTGACGCTGTACTCAAATAAAATTGATGTAATTTTTTTCCCACAAATAGAGCTTTCTTTGGGTGGTATTTGATCACCTCTGTGGTTTTCATTTTTTTTTCACTATAAACAAAAAAAGAGCAACAAGTTTGAAAAAAAACAATATTTTTTAATTTCTGCTATAAAACATGTCCAATAAAAACATTGAAAAAAATCTAATTTCTTCATCAATTTAGGCCAATATGTATTCTATAACATATTTTTGGTAAAAATCCCAATAAGTGTATATTGATTGGTTTGTGCAAAAGTTATATGATGGGATATTTTTATGGAAATTTTTATTTTATTTTACTAGTAATGGCAGCGATCAGCGATTTTTAGTGGGACTGCAACATTGCGGCAGACAAATCGGACACCTAACGGACACTTTTTCGGGGACCAGTGATACTAATACAGTTATCAGTGCTAAACATATGCACTGTAACTGTACTAATGACACTGGAAGGGAAGGGGTTAACACCAGGGGCAATCAAAGGGTTAAGTGTAGCCCTATGGGGTGTTTACTAGACTTAGACTTACTAGGGATTGCTCTGACTGGGAGAACGCAGAGATCCGTGCTCCTGCTTAGCAAGAACACAAGATTTCTATGGTCTCCCTTGTAGGAATGGTGATCTGCCTTGTTTACAGATTGCCGTTCTGCCTCTCTGGGAACAATCGCGCCCCCAGAGGCTGCTGCACAAAGTGATGTACGGGTACGTCGGTTCGTGCAGCCTGGCCTGCCCAGTAAATGCGCAGAAGGCGGTCCGGAAGTAGTTAATACATTTAGTGAATTAGTGCTTAAACTGCAAAAATAATTTATAAACTAGGTAATATTTCAGTATTTGGATAGAATATAATAAATATCACAATAGCTCCCAGTAACAGCTGAAAACAAAAAAATGCCCCCCTTTAAGCGAATATATAACAATAAAAACCTGTGCCTAAATAAAGAGCCCTAAATAAAATCCCAATGCTTGTGAACTTGTCTTCCTGTTTATACAGATATTAAACTCTCACCAGATTCTATGAATCCTATTTCAAGTGAGTCAAATAAAGCTTGAATTCCAAATTACTATGGTGTCTTATTTTTACTTGATATCCTTTACCTCATCACCACCAAGTTATAACCAAAAACAAAAGAAAAGAAAGGGTTGATTTACTAAAACCTGGAAAGTGCAGAAACTGGAAGCTGATTGGTTTCTATGTAGAGCTGCACCAGGTTTTCCACTCTCCAGTTTTATCTTCAACCCCATAGTGTAGTATGTTCAAATCCACACTATCTTATAAATCAGTAAAGTATTGTGCTTACATATATAAATATACATCTGTACCATGCAACACCCAGTGCTAAGTGTCCTCTCCAATCATATGTGCTAATATATATTCTTTCCAAATATGGATCATTTCCAATTATATATCATTCACACTCCTGTCGTTGTCTGCTCTTAAAAACTGTCAAGCAGTCAAGTACCCATGTTGTTTGTGATCCCAAGTCAAAAATGTTTTGATAGTGTAATACAGTCTCAATAACTAAAATAACACATACAAAATTATACTCACATATGTACGTGATTAACCACTTAAGGACCGGAAGGATTTCCAGCTTTAGGACCGGAGCCCTTTTTGCGATTCGGCACTGCGTCGCTTTAACTGACAATTGCGCGGTCGTGCGACGTTGTACCCAAACGAAATTTGCATCCTTTTTTTCCCACAAACAGAGCTTTCTTTTGGTGGTATTTGATCACCTCTGCGTCATTTCTGATCGCCGCTATAAACAAAAGAAGAGCGACAATTTTGCAAAAAAACCCACATTTCTTACTTTTTGCTAAAATACAAATCCAAAAAAATATATAAAAAAACATTTTTTTTCACAGTTTTTGGCCGATTTATATTCTTCATCATATTTGCGATTAAAGAAAATCGCAATCGGCGTTTATTGATTGGTTTGCGCAAAAGTGGTCGCATTTACGGATGATGAGAATTAATTTTTGGGGTTTTTATTTTTTTTTTTATTTTTTACTAATAATGGCGGTCATCTGCGATTTTTAGCGGTACTGCGATATTTCAGCAGACATGGCGGAACATTTTGACACTTTTTTGGGACCATTGGCATTTATACAGCGATCAGTGCTATAAAAATGCACTGATTACTGTGTAAATGCCATTGGCAGTGAAGGGGTTAACCTGCAGGGGGCGCTCTAAGGGTTAACTATGTTCCCTGGGCGTGTTCTAACTGTATGGGGGCTTGCCTATCTGGGGAAGGGAAGTGGTCACAGCCTTCACGTACAGGAAGGCTGTGATCACAGCCCTTCCCCCTCACACAGAGCGGAGGTCCGTGTTTACTTACACGGACCTACGCTCCTTCACTCCGGGGGGGGCATCGCGGGTGGCCGGCGGCAATCGAAGCCGCCGCACCCACTCCCTGGCCCTCCCCGGACACAGTGAGCGCGCGGGGGCGCCTCCGGCGGCGCACGCGCGCTCACTGTGCGCGATCGGGCGGCCGCCGTCGTATGACGGCGTTTTGCCTTACAGAGCCACTTTGCCGCCGTCAGATGCCGATCGGCGGTCGGCAAGTGGTTAAAAGTGCAAACCAAATGTATCCCCACGCATCCAAATCCACATGCATCCAATCCCCACATGCTAATATACTCTATCAAAGCAATTACCCACACATTGTGGGGCTAGATATCACACGGTTATACCTCCACCCTCTTCTTCAAAGATCCCTCCAGGTTAGGTACTTTCACCATTACATACAGGGCATTCACATAAAAAAATATAAAGGGGGACAATAGTGCCGCAAATCCACACAAAAAATGTATTCTACAACCAAATGCTTACATATACAGAGAAACCAGATTCCAAAATGTCAGAATGGTTACTTCCGGTTCTGGGGCAGCCGATGTCACTTTTGACGCGTTTCGTCCTATGACTTTTTCAAAGGATGTCTTTTGAAAAAACATTCTTTTGAAAAAGGACATCCTTTACACAGCATCTGAGCTTTTAACAGGCCTCATTGGAATGTGTGTATAATCCATTGACGAGTAGGCTTTAATACGTATATTTATGACAGAACAAGGGTCATTTGGATTAAGTAGGTGATTAAAGTGCTTGAATACAAAATCACTTGACGGTACTTGTGGTGTAAATAATGTGGCTTGTCAAGAGGATAATATTATACCATCAACATTTCTCTCTATAGTACAGACTACTTAGAACAATCTTTTGAGTCTGCTGTCCAGAGAAAGCAACTGCTCAAACAAGATACTAATACATTGTCCAGTAATTGATGTGATGTAAAAGAATCCTATATCACTTATGATGATTAGAGTATGAAGTGGTTCACACCAAAGAGATAAGTACTTTGAAGCATCTGAAGAGCTTGTCATCTCATTCAGAGAATTGTTGTCATGGTTGAAAATCTCTGCATGATGTTTCTGGAAATAGCAAATACTAAACCTGCACCTGCTTTTTGGCAAATATGGTGGTAGATTGCATTTCTCCAGAGATTTCAATGAGGACAAGCAAACCTCTTACATGTAATGAGAGGTCTGTCTTCACAGCCATCCAGTAAAATTGCATACACACACTCTTGTTTCAGTTTATGTAGAATCTAATTAATTTACCTAATATGTTGTTGGACTGGATACCTACAGGAAACCTCCCCTGTACTAATTGTTTGTAGCTCATATGTTGGAATCCAAGGAACTCATTATTCATTGGAAATGCAGAATGGAGTTCACATATAAAATATAGTGGCTCCTGTAGAGAACCACTGTTTTGCTTGGATGCCCCACAATACTAAATTCAGAATGTGGAACTGTAAGTAACATTTGTCCCTCTATAAGCAAAGGTGGGGATTCAGAATAAATGGGATTTCTACTTTCTTGAAACCCAACTGATTTTCCATTGGTATATCCTATCCGTACTATTACAAATGAGAAAATAGCACTCAGTCGTATATAGTATTTTAAAGGTTATACGTATTGTTTTATTATTGATTGTTTTTTGTTTTGTTTTAAATCTGTTTATTTTAATTTGTTTTTATTTTTTGGGTAATTCCAACATTTTAGTACGGTTACTTATATGTGACTTTCCTCCCTGGTGTCATGTGACTTGTTAGTGTTACAAGGTCTCAGGTGTGAATGGGGAGGAGGTGTGCTAATTTTGGAGTTATCGCTCTCACTCTCTCATACTGGTCACTGGAAGTTCAACATGACACCTCATGGCAAATAACTCTCTGAGGATCTGAAAAAAGAATGGTTGCTCTACATACAGATGGCCTAGGCTATAAGAAGATTGCCAAGACCCTGTAACTGAGCTGCAGCACGGTGGCCAAGACCAAAAAGCGGTTTAACAGGACAGGTTCCACTCAGAACAAGCCTCAACATGGTTGACTAAAGGAGTTGAATGCACATGCTCATATGCAGAGGTTGTCTTTGGGAAATAGACATATGAGTGCTGCCAGCATTGCATAGGTTGAAGGGGTGGGGGGGTCAGCCTGTCAGTGCTCAGACCATACGCCGCACACTGCATCAAATTGGTCTGCATGGCTGTTGTCCCAGAAAGAAGCCTCTTCTAAAGATGATGCACAAGAAAGCCCGCAAACAGTTTGCTGAAGACAAGCAGACTAAGGACATAGATTACTGGAACCATGTCCTGTGGTCTGATGAGACCAAGATAAACTTATTTGGTTCAGAAGGGGTCAAGCGTGTGTGACTGCAACCAGGTGAGGAGTACAAAGACAAGTTTCATGGTTTGGGGCTGCATGAGTGCTGCCGGCACTGGAGTCTTTTTTTTATTTTAACTGTATATGAAACCTCAACATTGCAGGTTTGGCAGCAGAGACATGTTCAAATAACAAATGTCTTTAGCACATGTAATTGGTTAAAACAGGATAAAGGTCACAATATATTCCTGTGATTTATTATGTTATTGCCAATAAGTATCTTTACATTTGCTAAAGTAATATTTTCTAGTACATATCCCATTGGTTTAATAGTTACGTAGTTATTCTGGTTGAAAAAAGACACAATTCCATCTAGTTCAACCAATAAAAGGTTAAAAAAAATATACAACCCCATATACATAATCCTATACTCACAGTTGATCCAGAGGAAGGCAAAAAAAAAACAGAAAAGCATGAGCATGAGGGGAAAAAAATCCTTTCTGATCCCTCAAGAGGCAATCAGATATTCCCTGGATCAACTTTACCTATAAATGTTAATATCTAGTTATATTAGGTATATAAAGGAAAGAATACAGGCCTTTTTCAAAATAATCTACCGAGCTGGTCAGAACCACCCCTTGAGGGAGTCTATTTCACATTTTCACAGCTCTTACTGTGAAGAAATCTTTCCGTATTTGGAGATTAAATCTCTTTTCCTCCAGATGTAAAGAGTGTCTCCTTGTTCTCTGTGATGACTAGAGTTGAGCGAACACCTGGAAGTTCGGGTTCTGCTGGTCCGTCCGAACTTCGTGACAAAGTCCGGGTCCGGGTCCGGACGGAAGCCGAACGATCGCACGGACAACGAACCCCATTGAAATCAATGGGGACCCGAACTTTTAGGCACAAAAATGGCTGTAGGAAAGTCCTGGAAAGCCCCAGAGGGCTGCAAAAGGAAGTAAAATGGGGGTAAGGGTAGGGCAAGTGCCCTACAAAAAAATGGGGACAGGGAAATAACTGTAAATATTTTTAAAAAAATAAAAACATAAAAAAAGCAAAAATGGAGGTGAATGTGGATCATCTTCAAACTGTGTCTGAAAAGTATTAATTAACGGTAGAAGCCATATAACTGTTCTAAAATCATCTTCAAACTAGGGCAAGTGCCCTACAAATAAATGGGGATAGGGAAAATAAATTAAAATCAAG
>BLSH010283812.1:709392-723528 GCA_018402905.1 Glandirana rugosa
GAGGTCCCAACATCCACGCAGAAACCGTTTGATGACCAGAATAGGATATACCCTACTCCAGTCTTTCGACGTTGACCAGCCCGTCGTTTCCCTTCTCCGAAGTCCCCTGTTCAACGTGTTAATCTACTCATCAGCCACAGACACTGACTCGAGTATAAGCCGAGGGGGGTCTTTTTCAGCACAAAAAATGTGCTGAAAAACTCGGCTTATACTCGAGTATATACGGTACTTATTTTATTCCTCCTCATTGTGCAACTTGTCCCCTGAAGCCTCTTCCCTTTGCTGCCCGACCAGTTGCAGCTTTCTGACCTCATCCCATATAGGATAAGACCAGTAGTTTGCCAAAGACGCACCTACAACCCTGGAGTATTGGAAAGCAGAAGAGATCACCAGCTGCTGGGTGAGCAAGGAATAAGATAAGTGTATTACCTTGTTTATCATTCCCTAGATAAGACTGGTAACCTTTACAGTGAGGAGGGGGGCCCACTGCAAGGGTAAGGATTTTTCATCCCCAGGGTTGAGCTTTAGTGCTTTACAAATTCTATATTGTAGGAAAATATTTGCTGCTACTGCTATCTTCTCCTTTTGCAAATACAAGTTGTCTGGCCTCCATGACATTTTACATCACTGCTCTGGAACAAACATTATGCAAATTAGGAGCTCTGGCTTATTTCTAAAACAAACCTGATACATGCCTGTTCTGGGTAAGTGACTCCGAATATGAAATAATTAGCAATTTTAGAAGGATGTCAACAATGTAAGCCTATATATTTTTTTCAATAAAGGTGTACGTTAACTGTGAATCTGTACATTTTTCTAAGAATCGCACCAACTGAGTGACTCTAATTGATCCAAAAAAAATTACAGTCACACCAATCTGATAACCTGAGTTTTTCTAGTTTTTTTTTTTCAAAGCTTCTCCAAAGGCATTGCAGTATGGCAGCAGTGCATATCTTACCTAGAGAAACACTTTCATGTGACAGTTTTTCATAGTAATAATTTTCACTATAACTGAAATTCACATTTCATTTAAAAAGGAATACGTATTATACTCCTAAGCAATAATATGGTAGGGTTCTAACGCTGTTTATGCATATATGACTGGTGAGCACATTACAATAAACTTACACTGCATCCCATTAACACATATACAGTATACTTTAGAAAGCGATACCTTGTTGTGAAGGACTGCACAAGCAGTTAATTTCAGGAAGTCATTTAAATGTGTTGTATTTTGAGATAAAATTTCAGGATGGAGCCACAGAAACCTCATCTCATCAGTTTCTTTTAGCTGAAGTCAGTTTACTTTACACCTCCTTTAAAGTGAACACAAATGATTTGTAAGGTAGCAATGAAATATACAGTAGGTACCTTGAGGTACCTGCAATTACTGGGGATATTATTCAGATCGATCTGTAGTCCTGAGAAGCTCCTACTGGATCCTGTCATTCAATGTCAAATGCCAGAACCTCTTCTGCTCAGTGAAGTTGAATGACAAGGTGCTCAATATTAGATTTCCTACCATAACAACTCATATTTACTTAGTCTGATATTGCAAACCGAGCAAAAAAAAAAATACAGGCAAAGGTCAGACCTCAAAAAACCTGACCAAAACTGCCTGAACTAAAGTAGTAATTCATAGCAACTTTACTTTTCAATGTCTGATCATTTAGAGAGGTCAAATCACTGAAATATTTATTTCTGATTAGCTGTAACTTGTTAACCATCAGTATGATCTTGAATATCTCAAAGTCCCAAAACCTGGGTTATTGGGTTGTTTTATATGCAAATACCAATTTGAAAAAGAAAAGTCATGGATGATCTGCTTCCTTCTTTGCCTCACTATTACTATTCTGAAATGTGATTAAGGAGAAGTATGGCCAAAGCTTTTTTGGCCATATTTCTCCTATGGGTCATAGGAGTGCAGTTTGTTCTGTACTCCTGTGACCCGCTTTCAGCCAACAGCATGCTAAAGCTGGCTGTCGCTGATGTTATTCAGCTGGTCCAGTCTCGGGAAAGATCTTAACCATATGGCCGGAATCCACCCAGATGCCTGGACTGGCACCTGGCTTAGCCTCTCAGTGATCCACTAAGAGCCTGAGGCAGCCCCTCCCACCCCCTCCACAGCCCAGCACTCCAGTGAGCGCTGGTGCGAAGAGCAGAGAGCAGCTCATTGAAAGGCACAGGTCTCTGCTGAGCAGAGGGGAAGAACTGAATGATCTGTCCCCCAGAGCCACGCATCCATCTAGGTGAGTATAACTGTTTGATTTTTTTAAATCCCAAACTTCTCTTTTAACATCAGTGATCAATGGTGTTGTACAGAAGGAGGTAGTTTAAAGCCGGCAATAGACAGTTCGAATCTTGGCCGGCTCAGCAGGGACCAACCATGATTCAAACTATGTATGGGCAGGCTGAATGTACCTAAGTTGATCGATGGACAGGGATAGGCCCGAACCAAGGCTGTGACTGACATTTCCCAAGGAAAGGCCTTAGTAAAGGACACCAAGGTACATTTCAAATTAAAACCATCAAAAAACAGAGCAGGCCAGGGTTCACATAAATCCCCCTTTAGAGCAGGATCCCCATAGATCCCACTTTAGAGCAGGGTCCCAATAGATCCCCCTTTAGAGCAGGCCAGGGTCCCCATGGATCCCCCTTTAGAGCAGGGTCCCCATATATCCCTCTTTAGAGCAGGGTCCCCATAGATCCCCCTTTAGAGCAGGCCAGGGTCCCCATAGATCCCCCTTTAGTCTTACCTTTTCACCTATATTTCCCGTGCTACCAGGTTTTCCTGCACCACCAGGTACTCTAGGCTCTCTCTGCAAAGAATATATATATTTAGCCAAAATCTAGTTATGCTGGAGCTGCGCTGGCACAGAATCCATCCAGCTCCAGTACCTTGACCTTCCTCCGCTGTTCTCCTGTGCTACCTGAAAAGTGCCTCCCTCTGCATTTGAAAAGTACCGCCCTCTGCATCTTGTACAGTGGGGCGGCCGCTGCACTCCCTCCAACATATCACTTCAAATATCCAGATTACAGATTACATTTAATACTGAATGGGTGGCGCCAGCGCTGCGCACGGCAGATCTACAGAGGAGGCAGCCATCACGGGCACGGACCCTGCAAGGACTGCTCATGGACACCAGTGTCGTAGACACCTTACCAATCCCTGTCAATGGATCAACTTGGGAACAACCAGCATTTCGGATTATTCCTGGAATTGCCAGCAGCTAGAGCAATAATCTCTGAGTTTTCTCCCAACTAGGAGGCCTCCCTCTGCCCCCACCCGCCGGGAGAACACAATAGCTCCATGGGAGAGATTCCCCCATTAACACTGACTGTGTTGATGGGAAATCGAGTGATTTCCCATCAACACAGTCCATCTATGGCTTAACACTTGTTCTCAAGTATTTTCAGGTAATCCAGGTTTTATTACTTCCGAAGTGTTGAAAAGTACTTGCAGGGACCTGGCGGGTTCACTAAGGACCTGTGGGACAATACAAATAAGCAGTAGGTCTGCACATCATACAAAATAGAAAATTTAATAAGAGAATTTAACAACATTGTTTGTTACTACTAAAAAGAATTCATTATTGGTATATATTTATCTATATATACATACACGTGCAAATCCAAAACAGGTGTAGTGCTACCCCCGTAAGGGCCGCTGGTGAATGTGGTCATCTCCCATCCTGCACAGCCAGGCACACACATTTCCAGTCACTCTGAGGCAAGAAGCAGTCCTTGCCTTGTTTGTTTGTTTGCTTTTTATTTAGGGAAACTGAATTTGGATGGGGAAGGGCGCATATGGGATGCCCATTTGATCAATGATCTCTGTAGGGACTTGAACTATATACACTGTTGTATATGCATTCCCTCCTCTTCTACCTCCAGCACACACTTGCTTGGAGACTATCACTCCCAGGACCAGCTAGCATAGGTTTCAGACTCAGCACAATTTCAGCTGAGTCTAGATGAATGCCCTTTGCAGGCAGGGGCTGCGGGTCCCTATGGTATAGCAAGGATTGAAGGTTTTAGTCCTAACTGTCCTAACTTTCCTATCTGTGTCTACTGCTCCCAATACCACTTCTTTAGGCACTGCCAGCCCTCCTGGCTGCAGCTACCCCTTTCCACTGCCCATGTGACCACAGTCCTCTTGATTGGCTCTGCACCCATCCCAGACTGCTCCATCCCAGTCCTCTCAGGCGTGTTTCCCATTACTCCTGACTGTGTGTCACTCGCCAGTCCTCTTGATTATTACTTGTCCTCCTGGAGACTTGCCTGGCAGTGTTTTCCCACTGTCCCCTCCTTGCTCCCGTGCCTCCTGACCAGGACACCTCTGTGTGACTTGAAGAGGGTCATGTCGGCAACTGAGCCCAGGCCCAAGGTCACCACCCCAAACTGGGGAGCTCCCTCAAAGGCCACCACAGCCTAATAATCTGACTCCAGCTTCCACCCGAACTCTCCTCCCCAGCTAGGCTGACCCAGAGTATTTAAGGAGGCCTGCCCCCCTGCCAACCCAAGTTGGAGATTGGTCAAGGCCCTCAAAATACTCCAGACAGCTCCACCTTACTTCCCCTCTCATTTTACTAGAAAGTTCCAGTACATTCTAGAAATAGGGATGAGGTCCCTGTGATGCTACCTGTGACTCATCCAGCTCTCCTTGGATCTCTGCCCAACCACCAAAAACACACAGACAGACTTGGCTGCCAGCCAAGCCTGCACAAATTTACCAACACTAACCAAAAAATAACTATCTACACTTCTAGCATGCAAAACAAAACATTGATTAATAAAAAGCTGTTGCTGCGATTTGTCTCCGCTGCAAGACCTGTGAATACCTCTACACCTATTTTGGATTTGTTTAGATATTTCTTTGTAGGTGCACAGCAGAGTGGGGTGTCTACCCCTGGGACTCTATGGGGTTGATTTACTAAAGGCAAATAAATTGTGCACTTTGCAAAGTGCAGTTGCACTCTGCAAGTGCAGTTGCTCTAGGAGCGTAAATGAGGTAAAGCTTTACTTTGCAAAGAATATCCAATCACATGCAAGGACAATAAAAAAAAAACAACATTTTTGCTTGCACATGATTGGATGATGGAAGTCAGCATAGCTTCTGCTCATTTACTAAGCTCTGGAGCAACTGCTCCTGCAGAGTGTAACTACACTTTTCAAAGTGCAAGTTTATTTGCCTTTTGTAAATCAACCCCTATAAATATATGTGAGAAGTATGCCACCAGCGTACCAGGATCGCCAAAACAGGTCTAAAGCTTTATTCAGCAATCACATCATACAGGATCCCATCATCAGGCATGCCATACTTCTTATTTTGAATGTTCTCGGTTTCAGCCAGTGGTCTCTGCAGCATCCATCTACATCTACAGACAGTTGCGTTTGGAACATCGCAATTGAACTATAAATATATGAGACCAGGTTACCTATTTAGTCTGATCAGTCTTTGATTCCCAATAAGTAGTATTTTCTGTATGTGTATATCATATGCCATTTGCAATGGTATTGTATAGGTGGGTGAGGTTTTGCTGGGGGGGATATTTTTAAATGCTTTTAGGGGTTAGGTTTAGTTTAGTGGGTTTGTTTCAATTAAAAAAGATATATTTTTATAGCTATAGCTGAAACTTTGGTGTTGGGATTTTCTAAATAAACAAATAAATGGATATGTTAAAAAGGAAATAAATAATCAGTATTATAAGGGGCTTAAGGCTAGTTCACACCAGGAAGGCACCAGCATCTTGGAACAACACACTGTTTACTTTTTTAGAACTTTATTAAAAAGGTCACAAGCTACATTTCTGTGCACGCAGTGGTGTTGCAATGCAGTAATTTGTGTCGCAACCCACTGCACTGAAAAATAAAGTTGCATGCAGTCATTTTATTTCAGCTCAAACCAATGCAACACAGTGATGTGAACTGCCGTCATAGGAAACTAGGCTTTTTGCCTTGACTTGCTTTGGGACTGTGCTGTGCAAGGCTGTCCAATGCAGTCCCAGTGCACCTGATGTGAAGCCTGAGGAACATTTTAAAACATAAATTCAAATATTTTTTGTGAAATTTAGCACTTGAAGTAAATAAAACAAAAAACATTGTGTTAGTGATAGTAACAAAGGCCTTGCAGCAATAAGATATGATTCAATCAAAAGTACCACAGTTTGCTATTACCAGATGCATACTGTACCTACCTTCATCCCACGGCTGTAGGCTAAGAGAAAAAAAGATTCCTTTTGCTGGTCACACCTACGCAGTAGATCTGCATAGACTTCTATGAGCTGGCTCACAAGGCTGAAGACGCATGTGAAACTGGATGCATAGATAGAAATCATGGATTTTATAGGCACCAGTATATTAAAAAAATAATTTTTATTGTAACACATTTACAAAATATCTTGAAAGCATATAAAAAATTAATACAGACTTTTACAAACAATAGTCAACACTACCAACTTTAAATGCTAAGCCAGGGTCGGTAGATATAATAACCGCTGGGAATATCCCTTAGCAGAGTGGAAGCAGAATAGCGTTTTGGAGATGTGAGCTCTACATGTTTTGCGATACAACGCTTCTTCGGAAGCTTATCAATATTTTACACAAGAGTAAGTATGTCTATGTCTAGCGGCCCAAGGATAAGTTCCTCAATATGAGCAGACACTCAAGAGGGATACTAGCAATGGCTTGTAATAAGCTAATAAAATTAAGATGTTTAATCTCATGTAATGAGCATGTATCAGTTACTCATGCCCAATAATAATAATTACAGAGATACAACTCTGGATGGTTAATAGTAGTATTTGTAAGCTAAGGTGGTCAGTAATCGGTTAAGTCCCCCAGAGATGGTGTCTTGAACATGCATAAGTACAAATCTCTTGGAGCAATCCTTTCTGTGTTGCTGGTACAAAGCTGGCCGGACAGTATGAGTCTGATGGGAGAGGTTTCTGTCCAGAGATGCACGTGAGTGGTCGCATCAAAGTCAATGCAAGAGTGGACAAACCAAGAAAATAAAAATTCTCATTGAAGAATTTAAACATTGCCTCCACAGGTTAGAGGTAAGTATGCATTTGGAATTGGGGTGAGAGGTTGGGTACTTTATATGGGGGGGGGGGAGGCAAAAAAAATAGCTGCACATTTTTTGGAAACGCACTTATTTTTTTTGCACTAAATCAGCCAAACTAAAACCTCTTTCATTAGGATGACTGGTAATGTGCATAGACTGTACTGCACTGCAACTAAACTGCATGAAAAAATAGATATGTAAATGTATCCTTACATTACCCTGAGAAAGGTCATTCTTCAGTTTCTTTCTATTCAAAATGGATTATGCGCTATTTCATGTGATAACAAACTTTCCATTAAAAAGAACAGTAGGGCTTCTTAATAATTGGTGAACTGAATGTGTAAAAAGATTTTGCTGGGTTATTTTCATTTTGCCTACAATATGGAAAATAAATGTAGAAAATTACCACAGCAGCTTAACTCGGCTATTTTTCTTTTTTTATGTGGTCCCCCTGAAGGTTTTAAAACATAAAATGCATCAAATTAAAATAAACCCTGGATATTCCAAAAATCCTATGCCAAGATCAAATCCTGAGACTTCCAAGGTGAGGTGCGCTGCATGGTTGTCCAGACTGACAAACACATCTGACTAATAGAACCACCCTGCGATACTTTTATGTAACACTTCTGAAAATTCTCTTTTTCTGTTTTACATCATTATCTGTACAATTGCTTTATTACTCACCTTGCTGCATATTCATTTAATGCGTAGTTGCCTGTGCCAGGTCTTTTTCTTATGTTAATATATATATATATATAATGTTATTACCATTATGCTCTAAGTATTAATTTAAATGTTTCTTTTAATACAGTGATTTTCTGCCATATTAGTTTCCATTTAGGTATGATATACCTGACTGCTGAATGCCTTATTCTACTCCTGTGATCGCACCTTTTTTGCTAGCATTATGCGATTCAGGTTGCTAGGCAACAGTGAGGTGCTCTCTTTGGAGACAGTTTTATTAACTTGACATGTTGTGTTTTGCTGTACTTTGATAAGGGTGGCGACCCTTGCTGAAATGTTGGTTATTTGATAAATTCCCAGTCTTCGGTAATTAGCACATTAGGTCTCTGGTCTGTCTGCACCTTGCCCTCAAATCGTCTATATTCCAAATATCCCCAAGAGATAAATGTTATATCATTTTGGTTTGTTTTAAAGCCCAACTAAATGTACACTGTACAAGTAATAAACTACAGAGAATATCCTCAGTGTACAAGAGACAACTGTCAATTCACCAAAATGTATGCAGACATATTACAAACTTGCAGTGAATACTTTAGCCTTGACTTGCTTTGCCAGCACATAAATGCATTTAAATGATGCGGCTTTTTTTGCTGAATAAATAACACTGATTCATATTTTGGCGAATGTCATACACAACATTGCTTGGACTACATTTCATGTCGGCATAGTCTCCGTAATCTACAGGGCTGTGATCTGAGTTGGTATTTTAGAAAGCAGCCCCTGCATACCCCCACCCATTAAAATGATTCCATATACCCCCTACCTTTTGTACTTGTTTATGCAGTATAAACATACTTGCAAGCCATGCACATCCTGTGTTGACCCCTTCTGACCTACTGCTCTTCTACTGCAGATCTGCCATCTTTTGGGAGCCAGTTGTCTCTTTTATTCGGCCCATTCATAACTAGAGTTGAGCGAACCCGGACTGTAAAGTTCGGGTCCGTACCGAACTTTGGGGTGTCCGGGACCCGGACCCGGACTTTTCAAAAAAAGTACGGGTTCGGGTCCGGAGTTCTGGTAATTTTACCAAAAGTTCTGAAAATTGCTGTAAAATAGTTCAGGAAAGTCCTAGAGGTCTGCAAAAGGAAGGAAAATGGGGGTAAGGGTGGGACAAGTGCCCTACAAAGAAATGGGGACAGGGAAATAACTAAACGCATTTTTAAAAAAAATAAAAACATAAAAAAATCAAAAATGGAGGTGGATGTGGACCATCTTCAAACTGGGTCTGAAAAATATTTATTAACGGTAGAAGCCATATCACTGTTCTAAAATCATCTTCAAACTGTGTCAAAAAAGTATAATTAAGCCGGGAGAACCCATATCACTGTTCTGCAAACATCTGGAAACTGTGTGTGTCACTTTAAATAAAACCGGGACTAACTGAACTACTGTTCTGCAAACATCTGGAAACTGTGTGTGTCACTTTAACAAAAACCGAGACTAACTGGACTACTGTTCTGCAAACATCTGGAAACTGTGTGTGTCACTTTAACAAAAACCGGGGCAAACCCATATCACTGTTCTGCAAACATCTGGAAACTGTGTGTGTGACACTTTAACTAAAATCCTTGACAAACTGTTCTGCAAACATCTGGAAACTGTGTGTGACACTTTAACAAAAACCGGGGCGAACCCATATCACTGTTCTGCAAACATCTGGAAACTGTGTGTGTGTGACACTTTAACTAAAATCCTTGACAAACTGTTCTGCAAACATCTGGAAACTGTGTGTGACACTTTAACTAAAATCCTTGACAAACTGTTCTGCAAACATCTGGAAACTGTGTGTGAAACTAAAGCATAGAGAAGAACAGGTATATGGTTTCGCTCTGCTATAGTTTCACATAGAGTTTTTAGATGATTTTAGATTCTAAAATCATCTAAAAACTCTATGTGAAACTATAGCAGAGCGAAACCATGTCCCTGTTCTTCTCTATGCTGTAGTTGCACACACAGTTTCCAGATGTTTGCAGAACAGTTTGTCAAGGATTTTAGTTAAAGTGCCACACACAGTTTCCAGATGTTTGCAGAACAGTGATATGGTTCGCCCCGGTTTTTGTTAAAGTGTCACACACAGTATCCAGATGTTTGCAGAACAGTTTGTCAAGGATTTTAGTTAAAGTGTCACACACAGTTTCCAGATGTTTGCAGAACAGTGATATGGGTTCGCCCCGGTTTTTGTTAAAGTGACACACACAGTTTCCAGATGTTTGCAGAACAGTAGTTCAGTTAGTCCCGGTTTTTGTTAAAGTGACACACACAATTTCCAGATGTTTGCAGAACAGTAGTTCAGTTAGTCCCGTTTTTTGTTAAAGTGACACACACAGTTTCCAGATGTTTGGAGAACAGTAGTTCAGTTAGTCCAGTTTTTTGTTAAAGTGACACACACAGTTTCCAGATGTTTGCAGAACAGTAGTTCAGTTAGTCCCGTTTTTGTTAAAGTGACACACACAGTTTCCAGATGTTTGCAGAACAGTAGTTCAGTTAGTCCCGGTTTTTGTTAAAGTGACACACACAGTTTTCAGATGTTTGCAGAACAGTAGTTCAGTTAGTCCCGGTTTTATTTAAAGTGACACACACACAGTTTCCAGATGTTTGCAGAACAGTGATATGGGTTCTCCCAGCTTATTTATACTTTTTGACACAGTTTGAAGATGATTTCAGAACAGTTATATGGCTTCTACCGTTAATTAATACTTTTCAGACCCAGTTTGAAGATGGTCCACATCCACCTCTATTTTTGGTTTTTTTTATGTTTTTATTTTTTTAAAAATGCTTTTAGTTATTTCCCTGTCCCCATTTCTTTGTAGGGCACTTGTTCCACCCTTACCCCAATTTCCTTCCTTTTGCAGACCTCTAGGACTTTCCAGGATTATTATACAGCCATTTTTGTACCTAACTAGAGTTGAGCGAACTTCTGGAAGTTCGGGTCCCCATTGATCTCAATGGGGTTCGGGGTCCGGGACAAAGTTCGGGTTCTGGCCAGACCCGAACCCGGACTTTGTCCCGAAGTTCGGCCGAACCAGCAGAACCCGAACTTCCAGAAGTTCGCTCAACTCTATTCATAACACAATGTTAGATGGCATGCATTTCTCACATGTGGAAATCTGTGTCATGATATTCTGTTTTTCCCTTAGAAGTGACATATCCAGGGCAAAAGACTACACCCAAAGCAAAGATTGAAGCCGGCCACTCGATAACTCCTTTTACTGTACTTTATTGGCTACATCATGTAAAACAGGATCAATGCTAACGCGTTGCAGCCTTCCTCATAGCATGTTTAACTTTAAAATGGTATGACTTATATACTCTTAAAACCACCCCCATATAAATATATCAAAAAATTATTTCAGAGATTTACTTAAAAATAAATCTATACCAACTGACATTCTAGTGTTTAAAGTGTGGATCTATCACACTTCTCTCCGTAGGAGCAATGCACATGGACCCCCAGCCTGAGCACCGAATCTTAGTAGGCACATCTCCCATTCTGGCCATTGAGCTTGGGTATATTTTGCTCAATAAAAATGACACCCTCTTGGGACATGTGACTTGGGTACCCCAGGAGACAGTGGGAGGTAAAAAAACACACCACCCTCATCTAAGTGAGATTTGAGTAAGATAATGGCGTTTTGTAAAAAAAAAAAAAACAGGAATCCCTGTGAAATCAGTGACCAAACATTATCATAACCATATTCGGTCAATGATGTCACCCAGGAGGTCCCGCGCCTTTGTTTACTTTTAGTGGCCATGAGATGGCATTCAAGGCAAGTGAATGTTGGGATTGGATTCTGTCCATTGGTGGGCGGGTTTTGTTTGGCAGGTATCATTCATTACAATTGACATGGACCTTTATTTATTGATTATCCTACTCATTCACCATGGATGCAGTATCTAGAGTCCACCCTATTGTTAAAAAGGGCTTTCAGACTCCAATAAGCTCTCTGCTCACAGACCTCCACAACCACTGGGCCAGGGTTGTGAGAAAGAAGACCTTTTCAACATGGGAGCCAGGTGGTTTACCGGGGGTTTCCTAGCAAGGTACCCCCAAGTGTTGAGGGCATGTGGCCTAGAATAGCTCAGGCATGGCAACACATGCTTGTCCCTGCCTTTCCTGGTCTGCCTGACTGTATGCTTTGATTAGGGTCTAGTAAAAATGTAATATGTTTAAGGGGAACCCCACACTTTAATTTCTTATCTTTCTGCAAAGGGCTCTCCCTTAAAATCTATACAGGATTCAAAGGCCACGGTTCACTATGTTTTTTTGTGTTTTTACATCCATACCAGACCCTTATCAAGGATAAGGGTCTGGTGTGTATTTTTAGGGGGAACCCACTTTTTTTGTAGGTTCCCCCATTAACATCTGTACAAGACTTTCATCTAGGATAAGGGTCTGGTGTAGATTCTTACAAACAGAGATAAGCAGCTGAGAGCTGTCATTTACCATTAATTTACACCTGAGAATTTATAGCCAGACCAAAATTCTTAACCTTTAAGGACAGCATAGTGACTGGAATGGTACCAGCTGATTGGAGGAAATCACAGCATAGTACCAATATTCAAAAAAGGGCCAATATATATATATCTGAAAACTACAGACCAGTCAGTCTAACTTTAATAGTATGCAAACTTTGGGGGGGTGGGGGCGTGATAAGGGACCATGTTCAAGAATTTGCTGACAAATATCATCAGTAGTAGCCAGCATGGATTCATGAAGATTGTTCTTGGCACACTAACCTGTTAACATTCTATAGGGAGGTGAGCTGTAATTTGGATAGAGGAAGGCCTGTGAATGTACTGGGTGTAGTGTATTTGGATTTCACCAAAGCATTTGATACAGTTCCTCATAAATGCTTAATTTTCATATTGAGGTTGGTTGGCATAGATGATAATATATCATAGAAAACTGGATAGAAAACTGGTGACAGCAGTGTGCCCAGAGGGTGGTGATAAATAGTGTATATTTGAAGTGGCCTGAAGTTATAAGTGGGGTACCCCAAGGCTCTGTCCTGGGACAAATCCTGTTTAATTTGTTCATAAACTATATAGAGGTTGGTATAAATAGTTCAATCGCAGTGTTTGCTGATGATGCAATGCTAAGCTGGGCAAAAACATCTCAATGGGAAATAGCAACTTTACAGAAAGCGCTTGATTCAATAGAGGGGTGGGCAACTACATGGTAAATTAAGTTTAATATTGAAAAATGTAAAGTAATGCATTTGAAGCTAAACATATGAATGTGAACTACTCACTAGGGGGAGAACATTTGGGGGATTCAAGGATGGAAAAGGATCTGGGGGGTCATAGGAGATCACAGGCTGAGCAATAGTATGCAATGCCAAGCTGCAGCAAGTAAGGCTATTTACTCGAGAGTAGAGTTGAGCGAACACCTGGATGTTCGGGTTCGGTGGTTTCGACCGAACTTCGGGAAAAAGTCCGGGTTCCGAACCAAACTTGACCCAAACTTTACCCGAACCCTGAACCCCATTGAAGTCAATGGGGACCCAAACTTTTCGGCACAAAAATGACTGTAAAAAAATCCTGGAAAGTACTAGAGGGCTGCAAAAGGAAGTAAAATGATTTTAGAACAATAATCTGTCCCTTACAGCAACAGCAGGAACCTGACCCTATAGGAGTAGGTGATGATTTTAGAACAATTATCTGTCCCTTACAGCAACAGCCGGAACTTGACCCTATAGAACTAGAAGATGATTTTAGAACAATAATCTGTCCCTCTAAGCGGTAGACTCTACCTAGTCCAGTCAGATCATTCTATAATGCAGGATGAGATGTTATTAGATCTGCAATCTGTCCCTAAAAGCAGTAGTACTTCCGGTTCCGGCGCCGCATGGAGTAGCAGCACCTCCAGCTAGCTCCTCCATCCACAGCCACAAATCAGCTTAAAAAGCCAGCCCGAGACACCCATCGCGCAACCCAACCGCCTGAGCACCTCCAGGAAGGCGGACTCCCTCCAGCGAATGGATCGCTTCTTGGAAAAACCCACCCCGCGCGGTCCGCCGGCCGCGCCGCAAATCGAGCCCGGGGACGCGGCCTCCAAAACGTTCGTTCCGGAAACCCTCGTAGCGGCAACGAATTCAATGCAGAAAACGATCGTTCCGGAAACAAATGAAATGGAAGTAAGTGGCACTCATCCATCCCCTTCCACACAAGCGGACATGGATTCTCATGCACGCATAGCCCAGGCAGTCGCTGCCATCCTTGCCCCTACAATTACTGCCACAGTAGAAAGGGCTGTTACTGAAGGGATGCAGATTCTACGAAATGAATTGAGCGACCATAAAACTCGCCTCACTGAAGCCGAGAGC
>BLSH010283812.1:728475-751143 GCA_018402905.1 Glandirana rugosa
CAAGGTCTTGTAGGGAGGATTCCTACACTACCCAGAGAGCATGTGACATGCAGCACTAAGTGACTCCAGCTTATAAAGAGGCTGGGTCATATGATGCACTGGCCAATCACAGCCATGCCATTAGTAGGCATGGTTGTGATGGCTTCTAAGGGCAAACCAGTGAAATGCTTGTTGACTGGCTGCCCTGCAGCTATTCAACATACGTGATCAAATACCCAAACCCAGAACTCAAACCCAAACTTTTTTTCAAATGTCCGGGTTCAACTCTACTCAAGAGCTAAGGCTATAATTCTACCACTTTAAAAAACTCTGGTTCAGCCACAACAAGAGTATGCCATCTCATTCTGGTCACCAGTCCTTAGGAGGGATGTTCTGGAACCAGAGAACAGCAACAAAGCTATCAAGAGCGACTAGAATCATAAAACATATTATCCCTGGATAAGGGAAGCTTAAGAGTAGATATGACCATAATATACAAATATCTAAATAGCGATTCTATCATTGGCAAAAAATTATTTAGTCTCAAGAAGACATGTGGCCATATAATGAAGCTGGACGAGAAGCTGTTCACTGTTAAACTGCGTAAGTGGTTCTTTACTGTTAGAGCGGTAAGGATGTGTGCTTGGAGTTTGTCAGAATTTGTGGGGTTTTTTTGTTCACCAGCCTCTTGAGGATTGACCACAAGTTCTCAATGGGATTAAGGTCTGGGGAGTTTCCTGGCCATGGACCCAAAATTTCCATGTTTTGTTCCCCAAGCCACTTAGTTATCACTTTTGCCTTATGGCAAGCTGCTCCATCATGTTGGAAAAAGCATTGTTGGTCACCAAACTGTTCTTGGATAGTTGGGAGAAGTTACTTTCAGAGGATGTTTTTGTAGCATTCTTTATTCATGGCTGTGTTCTTAGGCAAAACTGTGCGTGAGCCCACTACCTTGACTGAGAAGCAACCCCACACATGAATGGTCTCAGGATGCTTTACTGTTGGCATGACACAGGACTGATGGTAGCACTCACCTATTCTTCTGCAAGAAAAGTTTTTTTCCGGATACCCCAAAAATCAGAAAGAGGATTCTTTAGAGAAAATTTCTTTAACCCAGTCATCAACAGTCCAATCCCTATAGCTTTTGCAGAAATATCAGTCTGTCCCTGATGTTTTTCCTGGAGAGAAGTGGCTTCTTTGCTGCCCTTTTTGACACCATGCCATCCTCCAAAGGTCTTCTCCTCAATGTATGTGCAGATGAACTCACACCTGCCAGCTGCCATTCCTGAGCAATCTCTGCACTGGTGGTGCCCCGATCCCACAGCTGAATCAACTGTAGGAGACGGTCCTGGCGCTTGCTGGACTTTTTTGGGTGCCCTGAAGCCTTCTTCACAAGTGCAGTGGAAATATTTTTTATGGGATTAAGTTTATTTTCATGGCAAAGAGGAACTTTGCAAATAATTGCAAATAATTGCAATTCATCTGATCACTCCTCATAACATTCTGGAGTATATGCAAATTGCCATCATAAAACTGAGGCAGCAGACTTTGTGAAAATTCATATTTGTGTCATTCTCAAAACTTGTGGCCACAGCTGTACATCACTGACTGGGGAAACCTGAGTTGGCATCATGAGTAATCTAGCCCTGATGGTCATCTGCTCCCTTAGTTGGAATGATTCCACAGGTTTTATGACCCATTCAGAGCTTGGCCTACTGGTGCATTGTGTTAACACACCTGCTTTAGCACACTTTTTTTTTCACTTGTTAAAATGCATTGAATTAAGGCAGTCCATTCAAATGAATCAGCAGGCAAAGCACCAAAATGTCCAAAAAACAGGCATGCACCATTTTTGGTATTGCGTCACCAGAATGCACAGTGTGCTGCAATGCATGTGCATAGGAGTTGCATTGTCTTAGTGTGTTGGGGTGCATTGCAATGCACTAACGCGTGTAACACAAGGCAGTGTAAGGTGTATCTAGGAAGAGGCGGCTCTAGGCT
Source organism: Glandirana rugosa (assembly GCA_018402905.1). Lineage (NCBI taxonomy): Eukaryota > Metazoa > Chordata > Amphibia > Anura > Ranidae > Glandirana > Glandirana rugosa. The sequence goes on from BLSH010283812.1 coordinate 730,456, forward strand.
TTATGAGGCCTTAGGCAAAACGCAGACTTGAGGCCCATAATGGAAAAAATAATTCAAGCAATAAAAATTAACTGGGGCATGGGTAAGGCAACCATTTGGGCTTCAGGAGTGGGGCTAACAATTTAAGTGTGCTGTAACCCATAGCATTCAGATCTACAGCTCACGGAACATTGGCATGATCAGCGAGCTGTGATATAACAACAATTATTTTAAAGTGGTTGTCAACCCGTGACAACCACTTTAACCTACAGGTAAGCCTATAATAAGGCTTACCAGTAGGTGCCCTGCATATCTCCCAAACCTGCATGGTTTAGGAGATATGCAGTGTACTGCAATGTGCCTATGTCACCGGACAGATGCGCAGTGAAGAAACGGCCTCCGTGCTATTCCTTCACTGAGATCGTGCCGTGACTGGAGTGACGTCACGCGACTCTGGCCAGTCACAGAGCCAGAGATCGGGGTCCCGGAAGGAAGATGGGCATAAGATGGATGCAGCCTGGAGCAGGGACATCGCTGGATATCGCTGGCTTCCAATGCAGGTAAGTGACACATAATGGGCTAATATGTGATGCATACTAGCCCATTATGTTTTTACATTCCAGGGTAACATAGAGGAAGTAAACCCCATCAGGGTTTACTTCCTCTTTAAGAAATGGCATTAAATAATAGAAAAAAAAATCTTAGAACTTACCTATTTTATGTGAAATTTGTGCTTTTTTTCTAAGGGGTACATAAGGGTACAGAGGCACCGCACATCAGGGTACAGGGGCACAGCACATCGGGGTACAGAATATCATAATACAGGGACACAGCACATCAGGGTACGGGGCACAGCATATCAGGGTATAGGGGCACCACACATCAGGGTACAGGGACACAGCAGCAGGGTAAAGAATATCATAATACAGGGACACAGTACATCAGGGTACGGGGCACAGCATATCAGGGTACAGGGGCACTGCACAACAGGGCACAGGGGCACCACACATCAGGGCACATCATGGCACAGGGGCACCGCACATCAGAGCACAGGGGCACAGCACATCAGGGCACAGCACATCAGTACACAAGGGTACAGCACATCAGGGCACAGGGGCACTGCACATCTTGGTACAGGGGCACTGCACATCAGGGTACAGGGGCACAGCATATCAGGGCACAGGGGCCCCACACACCAGGGCACAGAGGCACAGCACATCAGGGCACAGGGGCAAAGCCCATCAGGTCACAGGTGCACAGCACATCAGGGCATGGGGCACTACACATCAGGGCGCAAGGCACAGCACATCAGGGCACGGGGCACCGCATATCAGGGCCCAGGGGCACAGCACATCCGGGCACTGCACATCAGGGCAAAGGAGCACCGCACATGAGGGCACAGGGGCACTGCAAATCAGGGCACAGGAGCAGCGCATATCAGGGCACAGAGACGCAGTGTTTCCTAGCAGCTTTCTTCAAATTCAGAGTAGCGCATTCTCTCCTCTGTCATGTCGTGCTGCTCCGCGGCGGCCCATCCTCTCTTCTCATCCACCCCAGGTGATGTCACAAGTAAACTGGGATGGAGGAGAAGAGAGGAGGGATCGCTGAAGAGCAGCACGACATGAGAGAGGAGTTACAGCCGCTTCCCGCGCTACTCTGCATGTCGGCTGAATCTTGATCTACCCGTCCGGCGTCAGCTGTTGGTGATTGACAAGTAGATTGACGCAGACCTCCTGGCAACTTCGCCAAACAATGCAATAGGCAAACTAGGCGGCCGCGAGTCCCCTGTGAGCGTGAGGCCTTAGGCGACCGCATAATTTGCCTAAATAAAGAGCCGCCTCTGTATATAGGGCTTAAATATCCTTTTACCTGCCAGTAAAGATTTATTTTTCCTTTTCACTTCATTATTAAAGTTGATTTGTGAATACTGTTACACCCACTAGTTAAACATTGCATATCACATTTTCTAGTACAAATCGACATGATGAAAATGTTCAATCTGTGTAACCATTCAGCATCTGTCTACATTTGCCTAACCAAAATGACTAAGACGGACCTCAGCTGGAGGCATAGGCAATAGGAATCACAATTAATTAAGTTTAAATGCAGCAGCTCATACTATATGTCATTGTCTCCAGAGCTTGGTGCTCTCACAGCTATGTTGATAAATTGCCCTCTCCACATATTTTCTGTTCAAATATTTCATTTTATAGGATTTGAAGGCTTTAAAAATAATAAATTGTTGATTACCCAAGTTGAGTCTCTTCCCATCTGTCTATGTAGCACTGCTATGCCTTTCTTATGAAACCAGACTGTACGACAAAATAGTAATTAAAATATATTACACAGGGCTTAATCAGAATACATGAACCATCATTTTTATATTTAATGTATGCAATATTTTTTCTTGCATTGCAATGGAGTGGAATGAATAAATCATTTTTTTTTTTTTTTTAGTATTGCTCATCCTACAAATACAGTTTGCATGGCTACCATGACATGCCCAATTACTTGCCCAGTATGGGAGCTAAGGGATATAAACTATCCAATGTCAGGGCCATTTAGGAAAAATGAAAACACAAACAAAGATCTATCATCTCTCTCTTCAGGTGATCTTACCAGAACACAGATGCATTTGTGAAAGTTAGTGAGGGTTCCAGATTTTCTCAACTTTGGACCTTTGTAGTATCGCCCCCGGTCCCATTTTCTGCTATAAATAGCCAAATATTAGTCTCATTGGTGTCACATACTAAGTTTAACAGTTGAACTCCAGACACAAACATTTTCTCAATAGCCACAAATGATGAAAATACACTTTATGTGCACCAAATGCTTTTGCAAACCCAGGTGATACCTTGTAACAGTAGGAATCACATCATCAATGTGATGTTCATAGCCTGTACAGGGAGCAGAGCTGTAGGGTGGACTCAGCAGACCCTCCATTATAGGCTGCCTGCAGAAACTGACACAAGACCAGTCGCCATACACAAGGTGAGGGAGCAGTAGTGCCTGGTCTTAAAGCGGTAGTAAACCGCTGCAGAATAAAAGAAAAAGAAAGAAAAAACACCTGTAAGAAAATTGCATAATGTGCTAATATGCATCACATACTAGCACATTATGAAATACTTTACAACAAAGCCCTTCCACCAGCGCCCGGTCACTGCTGATAAGGATGACATCTTCCCCCAGCCTTTCTTCCGCGTTTGTGGGCCCTGGTGCTGTGAGTGGCTGGAGTTGCGATGAGGTCACTTCTGCACATACGCTCGGGAGCCCTCTGTTCCGGCATGTGCCAATGATGTCAGGGGCTGCATGCAGGGTGAATTTCTCCTTAATGGTGCATGTTTAGGAGATATTTCTTTTACCTACAGGTAAGCCAAATTATAGGCTTACCTGTAGGTAAAAATAACAAAGCAGGCTTTATACTGCTTTAAATACAGAAAGCTTCTGCACAAAGAAAAAGTGTCACACTGTATTGTTGCACATATCTGAAAAAATACATACATTACACCAAGATTCAAGTAAAAATACGCATGTGTATATAGACAGTTTTAGCCTATCCCAGAGTTTAGTTTTAAAGTAAACAGCTCAAATCAATATAAATACCAACATTTTTTTTTTAAATACATTGCATTTCCTCACTATCAGTTCAGCTGCCTGTTACTGAAGTGTGTGGATGAGAAAAAAAATAACAAGTCATGTGATGTCATGTTCAGTTCATTCTTATATGAGCCCATTATTTGCAGTTCGTAGAAGAAATTAGAGGATAACTTGTTATAATCAGAGCATGCAAAGATTATCTCCAAAGTGACAAAAACATGTTCATTATTGCATTGACTGACCTTAGAACATGTTGGAAAGTCTCTGTGATCTTACAAGGATTGTTCCAATTGGAAGAGTATGCCTGGATTCTGACCATCATCCTGGCAATCATAGTTCATCTATTATTCTAGGTAGGTATCTTCCTGTGCTCAAACCTTTTACATGAACCCATCTATTACACATAAAATACTGTGCTCCTGTACTTATCTTTACTTCATATACAGATTTTACAGAGGTAGAGAAGGCAAACTGTGAAGTCAAAGTGAGTAAAAATATGTAAAATATGAAAGCTTTCAGAAAAGACCTTCTCTGCTAGTGATAAGCTGAACTGCCCTGGGTTCGGTTCCAGCAAGTCCACACACTTTCACCCCCTTCCAGTCCAGGCCAATTTTCAGCTATCAGTGTTGTCACACACATATGGCGGCGATCAGGGCACTCATATTGCATATGGCGGTGATCAGGACATTGGCATGGTGTATGGCGGTGTTACTATGTGCACTGGTGACACTGAGACATGTGACAGGGGCTCGCTGCACTCTTTATTTGTATTATGCTGGGGCAGTGATCAGGGACACTGGGGCAGGCTGACACTACAGTCTGTGAGAGTACATCCAGTGTGACAGGCTGCTATGCACTCACAGGTTTCAGCAACGTGTGTGAGAGCAGAGAGGATTGATGTTTACATTCAGTTTCCATTGAGTACCATGTGATTGCTGTGATTGGACACAGCAATCACATGGTACAAGACCATGTGATCACCCAGACACAGCGGTGATGTGATCTTTTGTGAGCAGGGGCACGCTGATCACCGGTCTCCCAGGTGTGCACTCTGAGAGCCACGCAGGAGCCGCTGATGCAGGCGGACGTACAGGTATGTTCACCCGCATTGGCACTGTATCCCGTCTGCCAATTATAAGCTGTGTGTGAATGGGAAGCGGTTAAAGACATTCGGATACTGAACTAAAGTCCAACTGAAATCAATGAAAGCCAAAACTGTCAAAACAAAAATGGCAATTTTCTGGTTTAATAACCAAGGTGTAATAAATAGCGTGAGCTTCTGGGGGGCATTTACCAATGCAAATAAAATATTAAAACTGCCATTAAGCCAGGAGCAATGATTTTTTTTTTTAAGATATTTTTATTGCTTAGAAAAACAAACATTACATAGAAAAAAAAAACGATAACCACCCAATGGGCATCATATCCGACAAGCAAATACAAAATGTTAGCTACTTATACATAGTCAATAGCGTTTCCCAATCATAACTTTTCAGTATATAGTACCTGGGTATACTAGTAATTTGGCTAGGCTGGAGCCCATTAAGAGCATAACTTAACATAATAGCAGCCGAGGTGGACCGGGCAGGTTGGTATCGACCTCAGGCAGATAAAGCAGCAATAGGTCTCATGGTAAAGGGGGGCACAAAGTAAGGGGACTAGCCAACCATCTACCCCAAACTGTATAAAATCTCTTACTCCGTTTCCTGAGATCAAATGTGATTTTATACAAGGGTAATGCGTCATTTATCAGTTTCAACCATAATGTTCTATTTAATGCTTGAGAGCTCTTCCACGTCAGCAAAAGAGACTTCTTTGCATAGAAAAAGAGGATACGGAGAAGTCTCCTTGCTGAGACAGACAGAGACAAATCTTCAAAAATTCAGAGGAGGCAATTCTTGGGGTTAATAATGCTGGGGAGGCCCAAAGCTGACAAGATGAAGGAGCCAATCTCCCTCCAGAAATTCTGTACTATCCGGCATGTCCTGAAGCAGTGCATGAAATCTGCTCGTTGACCGCATCCCCTAAAACATGTGTCCGTGGATGACAAGCCCATTTTATAAAGCCTATGAGGGGTCAGATGAGAGTGGTGGAAGACCTTACTTTGAATAACTCGGTCTCTAGAGGAGATGACCGATGATTTAAAAGTTTTGGCAAATTCCGACCAAGCAATGATTTTTTAAATGCTTAAAGTGGATTATTAGAAATGCCCAATTCCTTTAAATAACATGCCTGTCTGTGAAGAGGCACGCCTCTGTGATATAGAGAAAGTGCTGTAACAGCACTGACATTTGCAAAGGAAAAAGTGTTTACAGGGGTGTACTCACTTTGTGAGATACTGTACATCCAAGACATTATTTAAATATGAAAATTAATATATGTAATATAAAAAAATGTGCACATAATACACAACAAACATGCAAATTTATCACACACTTAATAAACTATCAATGTGTGTGACCATTCCAGGGACTTGAATAATACATACTGTCATACAAATAATACATACTGTACATAAATGAATGTGCTTAGAAAACTTTCCAATCACAAGTCTATTTTGTAAAACAAACATACATATACCTGTGTTTCAATTTTTATACACCACAGTGCTTTCTTCAGGCAACTTCTGTGTCATATCACTTTATTGCAAAAAAAACAACACTCGCTTCCCATTCGTGCTCTATGTGAGCGCTCCTCGGACCTCTTGGCTAAAGCAGGTCATACAGCGCCTGCAACCCCTATGGGGTCAATAATCTTCTATCATCTCCACCACTTGTATCATAACTCATTGAGCACTATGGAACAAAAAAACTCATAAGCTGTATAAAACTTTTAGCGCTCACTCTGTCCAAATAGAACCACAGGCGGTGCTGCTCTCCTGAGCGGGGAAACTCCAAACCCCTAGAAACAAAGAAAAGGAGGGTGCAAATGCCTAGTGCATTACTTTAGACACCTTTAAAATGCTTATTAAAAACAAGCCAAAGACACGCCAACAAACAAAAATGAAACAAAGCGCATATCACAAATGGTGTGTGTCTCCAGCTTCAGAAGCAATATTTCTCAGACAGCTGACACGTTTTGGGAGACAAGCTCCCTTCCTCAGAGCTCAAAAAAAAAACCTCATAATCAGACTGCTTACTGGGTTGTGGGGCAAGCTCTGGGCTTTGAGGCACAGTGCATGTCAGAAGTTGCCGGTTATCCTCCTGCTATGCTGCCTGGGTCAGAAGTTTGAATGTTTGAATGTACAGAAGTTTGAGGGCCTCTGACTTTGGTTATTTATACAACCTACAGTATATACTTCTTTTTTAAGAATCAAATGACTGATCTTTCTAAAGCATGCATACGGTCCTTTCCCTATGGATGTGTTTCTGGTAGTGTCAGTGCAAAGCTGCTTGTTTGCCTATGGCTATGTATCTGGTGGTGAAATTATGGCATTGATTGTGTCTCCTTGGATGTGTTTCTTGTGGTGTTTGTACTGTACTGAGTATGTCTCTGTACACATGATGCACCTGTACAATGCTGATTGTGTTTCCTCAGATGTGCTTCTTACAGTGACAATGCAACACTATTGCCTCTCTGTGCAGCTGATGGAGATGGTATCGGCTCCATATTAAAATGTAAAAGGTCCAAAAGGACATTTTACCCTCTACTAGGCCAGTGTAATTCAACTCATTTGCTGTGAGCTCAGGCTGTTGATGACACATTCCCTTGGGACATGTCATTACAAGAGCACCATGTGGTGCATTAAAAGCACCTTCCACCACCAGAGGAAAAAAGGAAAGACCTGCAATGCTACTGGAATGCAGGATTAAGTGTATGCACACTGTAAAACTATTTAAAAAAGAAAATTGCATGGGGGTCATTTATGGGGGGAAGGGTGGGGGGGAGCTAAAGATCTTGATGACAATAATAAAGACTTGATTAATTGTTTTCTTCATGTCTGAAAGAAATAACTATTTCCTTGTGTTCATAGCATTTTGTGGTGGCACCTGTTCACTTTTCTGGTTCAAATATTAGCTGGAATAAATAAAATATGCAATTAATAAAAGGTTATAATTCATATTTGCAAATGGTCCTGATCGTGGCTTAAAGTCAATGTTTGGGTGAAGAAAATGTCAGGTCAAGCTGGAAGCTGATGAGATTTGAAATGTGCTAGAGACAGCCTAACAACAACATGAAAGGTCCAATTTAAACAAGCTACCGGGAACTTACATTGGAAAGTGTCAATAGCAATTAATGTTTTATAAAGCTGAGTGTATTGCACATTTCATTAGAAACCACAATATTATCTGTTTAGTGAGACTGTGAATGGAGTGTTTTATAAGGCAATCTCACATTTTCTTTCCTATTTTAACACATAACAGATACATTTTAAATGCATATGTTATAGATGAGGTTCTTTTTGACTTCATACTGTGTGGTATTAATACCAGTTATCTGTTCTTTTGCTTGCCTTTATATTGTTATATTTTTACAAAAGCCATTGGCTAAACTAAACATTTAGACTTTTCCAAAAAAGTGAGTAAATGGCAGTGATGGTTTGCTATAGACCAGTCAGAATTCATGTCTTAAAATCAACCTTTGCCCATTTGATTATTTACATATTCTGATCAAGCAGTACGAGTGCTTTAAAAACAAGCCCTCATCCACCTCTGTAGTTATATAATTTATGTAGAAAGTTATTTTTTAAATGTAAATCTTTAGGCTGGGTTCATACCTCCGACGGCTACTGTTCACAGCAGGGGTCCGATGCGTCCTAGGCTGAATTCGGGCCTGATATGGACCAAAAGACACACAGTGTTTTTGTGCAAATCGCATAGGACCCACCGCAGAGATATGTGAAGGGGCTCCATAGAGAATCGGTCAATATCTCCTGCTATTGCGAATTAGATGCAGAGAATCCACATCTAATTTGCAATGGTGTGAACCAAACCTAACTCTTTTCCTTGTATTTTTTATTGCATCAGAATTGTGCCAGCCTGCCAACCTTTTTGTAAACACATCAGATGTTTCTAAGCTTTTAAGAAACCCCCTGAAATCCAATTTTAGTCTTTGCTGTGATCTTTGAGTATCCCTGAGAATTAATTACTTTAGAGTACTAACAGTTAGATAGGTCAGAGATGGCTTGTTGTAAAGCTATTTTATGTTAGGAATATATAAATGCCCCAGATATGTACCCAGTAATCTCTGATCATTAAAAGTATATCACATACAGTAAGTGTGATCTTTATGTGATTGTGTGATTTGCATTCTACTTTAGGACAGTTTTATTTCCCTTTCAGTGCTACATTGCAGTGCACACAAGAAAAAGTAATTGTCAAAAATTGTAAGCATAACACTTAGATAACTTACAAAGTAAATGCAAGTGTCATTAAGATCAAGAAACGTTATTGGAAAATCGAGAAATCTCGAACATTTCTGCTAAGAGGGAACAAATAATTACCGACTTTTTAACACAAAGCAATATGCCCAAAGTCCTCAACAAGGACTTAGGGGAACTAAAGAAACCAATCTCCACGGAAGAAATCTCTAATTCCATAAAGAAACTTAAACCTGGGAAAAGCCCAGGCCCAGATGGCTTCACATCACAGTACTACAAGTTATTTCAACCCATTCTCACCAAACCACTAGCTGCAGCCTTCAACTCAATCAATAAAGACCAGAATACCACTAGAGACTTTCTTCTAGCCGTAATTCCAAAACCGGAGAAAGACCCAACCAACTGTAAAAACGACAGACCAATTTCACTGCTAAATTTAGATCTCAAGCTTTTGGCCAACATACTGGCCAATAGACTGAGACTGCTACTGGGGAAATTAATTGGTCCAGAGCAAGTTGGATTTATGCCAGGCCGCGAGGAAAGAGATAATATAATAAAATCATTAAACCTAATACATAGAATCCACCAAAAAGAAAATCGAAGGCCTTCTGCTATCAACAGGCGCAGAAAAAGCCTTTCATAGAGTCGATTGGGATTATATGCCCTCTACATGCACACATATAGGGCTAGGAAACAAGATGCTGACATAGATAAAGTCTCTTTATAACAACCCAATAGCAAAAATTAAAATTAATTAACTATATTCAGACCCGATAAACATACGCAACAGAACAAGACAGGGCTGCCCTCTTTCCCCACTCTTATTCATTTTGGCTCTGGAACATTTAATAAGATTTATCAATCAACGAAAGGCAATACACGGGCTCACAATTGATAAGAACGAATATAAACTTGCTGCGTATGCAGACGATCTTCTCTTTTACATCACTCAGCCACACATTTCAATCCCAAACCTAAACAAATTATTTCATACGTTCAAATTTTAAAATAAATAGCAGTAAATCTGAAGCAATGAATCTGACTCTTACAAAAGACATAGAACTAACCATCAAAAACTGCCCATATAAATGGGAAAATAATAAACGTAAATATTTAGGCATCAAATTAACCCCAAAACTAGAGGACCTTTAAAAATACAATTTTCAACCAATGCTCACGAAAATCGAAAATTACCTTAAAAAATGGAACATCAAACAATTCTCCTGGTTTGGCAATTTTAAAAATGACAGTCCTTCCAAGACTGCTATAATTATTCCATGCCCTCCCAATTGGCATTCCACCTTCCTTTTTAGGAAACTCACAACAGCTAAAAGAAACTTTATCTGGGCACATAAACAACCTCGTATCCAACTAAAACTACTCACACTCCCTAAAATCAAGGAGGTATGGGATTGCCTGACTTCAGGAAATATTATTATGCAAGGCATATAACAAGAATAATAGATTGGCATTGTCATGCCAACAACAAAGAATGGGTTGAAATAGAAAAACCTGGAAGCCACTGCCTCACACATTTTCTTCAGTGGACACACCTCTCAAACTATCCAAAATCAATTGAAACTCACCCCCTGATAAATACAACTTTAAAAGTATTTAAAAAAATTGCAACAACTCACAACTTGTCTACAAACCCTTGCCCCCTAACCTCACTAGCAAACAATCCAGATTTCCCACTGGGCTTAAACAACAAAACCCTCTTACAAAACAAAGAAAACTCTCCCTTGCTAACATTCCATTGCCTAAATAAAGGCAATTTGAAATCCTTTCAAAACCTAAACAAGGAATTTACTAACTCACCTCCTAAATTCTGGCTATACCTACAAATTCACAACTTCATCCAAAACAATAAACACAAAGATCAAATGGCAACAGACCTTACAACGTTTGAAAAAGATCTACCTTGGCCAAATGTCAATAAGAAAGGTTACCTCACTGGTTTACAATTGGATCCCCCAACCAACTACTGACCTACCAGATAAATATAAAGAAAATCTTGGAAAATTACCTAAACATTTGTATATCATAGGAACAATGGGGAAAAGCGTGCATATTTACACATAAGTGTTTTCTGAGTACACAGACCCAAGAAATCTCATTTAAAATTCACAGCCAGCGGTACATAACCCCTGTGAAAATCAAGAACTAGTCTCCCTGAGAATCGGACAGTTGTTGGAGATGTAGAAAGAGGAACCTTTCTCCATATCTGGTGGCTATGCCCTAAAATCCCAAACTACTGGCAAACAATTCTAAAATTGATAAAACATATCACAGACACAAAAATAGACCTAGACCCAGCATGCTGTTTCCTACATGTCAACAACTTTTCATATAGGAGATACAAAAAATCTTTGGTGAGACATCTCCTAAATTCCACAAAAGCACTCATACCACTGAAATGGAAAACCAGACACACTCCATCTATCAGAGAGTGGATCTCAACAACCAACGTAACTTATGAAATGGAAGAAACAATTGCTATTAAAAAAGAAACAACCACGCAATTTCACAGATTGGGGCGATCCTGGTTTCTCTGTAAACTATCTGAGGACTATAAAACTTTAACTGAACGGGCTTAGACAACAAACACAAAGAAAAACTTGAAGTTATGATCCACAAATGTATCAGGCTCAGAAGGAATGAACCCATGACTACTTTACTTTACTAGATTTTACACAACAATAATTACCCTACCTCCTATCATCACACCTGGTACCGCACTGTCGCCTTGCTAACACCCTACCCCCTGTCATCCTCACCCCCCCCCCATAACCCACTGCCAGCTTCCAAACACCTGCATTGACAAAGCAGCTTATTCCAATGTTGCGAGGACAAGGGTCTCTTCCCCATAAATGTGTGGTGGTGGGTACCGTGGTCTGTAGACAGGGGCCTACTGCAATATGGAACACTATGTTAACAATAAAGATGCCAACCCAAGTGAATGATTAAAGTGTTAATAAACCCACAACAGTAAAATCAGTCTGTATATGCAGTAAAGCATGCTTGTTATATCCCTTAGTGTTGAAACTAAGGGGTTAATCCTCTGCATTGTGTAAAAAGGATGTTCGATCCTGTCTTCTCTGATCATCTCCTTCTTCCACAGACTCCAAAAAATAACCTAATATTTACAGACTATGGAGTCAGGCTGCACAGTTTGGTGTGTATTGCTAAAGAGTTTTTTTTTCTTAGGAGGGTGCATGTGATCAGCACAGGACCAATCAGCACTGTCCAGACATGTCCAGACAGAGGTTCAGGGGTCTTGAACTCTGATAGGACAATCGTGGGAGGAATGAAAACTCCTCTGATAGACGTCTGATAGAACACTGATAGAAGTCGCAAGATTGCTCTAACTGCTATATACAGCTGAGGAAAAGGGTATTTATCAGTTTATATTTACTAAAACTATTGAATTTCCATGTTATGTGTACTGTGGGAGACCAGATCTAATGAATTCAGAATCTGGGTTTAGTAACACTTTAAGCTTTGACAAAATCCTTGAAGCTGATTGGTTTTAATGCAAAGCTGCGCCAGATATATATATATCAAATTAACCAACAACCTGTTGTTTAATTGCGTGGCTTTTACAGATTCCCCACTAACAACAAAATGTAAATGGAAGAGCTGACATAAAAAAATAAAAATAAAATGGAGTGCTGGTTCTCCGCTTTGGACCTGGTATAGATTTTGAAGGGGACCCCATGCCAAATTTCAACAAAAAAGGAATGCATGGGGTCCCCTAAAAATTCATACCGGTTCCTATGGCCTGATATGGATTTTAAGGGGAACCCCATGCCAAAAAAAATGGTGTGGGCCCCCCAAAATCCATACCAGACCCTTATCCTAGCATGCAGCCAGCAGGCCAGGAAAGGGGATGCCAGTGAGCACCCTCCATTCCATACCAGACCACATACTCTCAACATGGGGGGGACAGTTTGCTAAGGGGGGCTTTCTCTCCAAATGAGGGGCCATTGGGAGCTATGCACTGGTTCCTCTGAGTTCTTTGTAGGCCACTTACACACAGGCCACTTCGTAGGGTCAGTGGAAGTGCAGTAGAGGTATACTTCCTGAAGACTGTTCTGAGTAACCATTATTTCTGTTTGTTGCTGCATCACCAGTTACATTCAAACCAAGACAGGTTAGTGGCTTCGGTTTCACTTAAAATGGAACTTTATTTGTAACAGTTTGATAACAATTAATGTTCTTTAACAAAAGAATAAACATTCCACATTAATAATTGTGTTACCAAAATCATTGTTTGCTGTATATCGCCTCCAGCATTGCTCCTGATTTTGCTTGTTGAAGACTGCCATTTGGTTGAAGCTAAAAATAGACACTTCCTTATTGGAAATTCTCCCCCCCCCTCATTGGTCTCAAAAACTATGTGTCACTTTCTTCAGTTAAAATATGTACATTTCCCAGGGGGCGTGGATAGCAACCGAGATGTGAGCAGTGTGGTGTCTAAGCTCTTCTAGCACTGAGCAATCCTGCTACAGATCCGGCAGCCATGCTGCTTTTTTTTCACCACCAGCAGCTTGGGTGTCCCTCCAGCATTGTACCAGTACTGGACCAGATGGTCAACAAGGTCTAAATCTTCAGACGAGCACCTACCCAGACAAGCCATGGGGAGCTCCAACTATGGCACCGGCCTTGTTTCTAATCAAAGATAAAGTCAAAGATTGGCTTTAGGTTTGCAGGTCTAATTTGAGGCTCTTGTTAGGAAAATGGCCTGCTGCCGAATCTCTGTAAATAACTCTAGCTGAATGTGCTCTGAAGATGGTAGGAGGGAGGGGGTAGAGCACTCATTGAAAAGTGATTTTGGCCAGTAGGTTTGGGAACAACCAGAAGAATTACCAGCCTCCAATGAGTTAGTAATTAATTTGGTCTTCTCAAGGCCAGCAAAATACCAGTCAGGCGGAAATGATAACAGTGTGTCTAACAGATGGTTTTGTTCTTTTTACTCATGGGTCTCCAAACTATGGCTTTCCAGTTATTCAGGAACTACAATTCCCATCATGCCTAGTCATGTCTGGGAATGTCAGAGATTTACAATGCCTCATGGGAAGTGTAGTTCTGCAACATCTGGAGGGCCATAGTTTGGAGATCCCTGTTGCTCAATAGAGCAGTTTTTTGACCTGGCATGTTGGCATTAATAAATTAATACAGATGTAAAACAATTGCTTTTCCACAAAAGCACTTAGCTGGTAACAACAATGACTAAATAATACTACAGGCAATTGACATTATTTAGAGAGAGATTTTGTGAAGCAGAATGGCTCTGCCAGATTTACAAGTAATTAATGAATTTCAGTGATGTGGATGGTTGAGAGACTTGGCTTTAAAGGGGAATAAAAACCTTTATTTCAGGGATTATATTTAATTTTAATTCAACTGAAGTCCAAAAACACTTACCCCAGCTAGACCGTACCTAAGGACCACACATGTGAATTAAACGTTTTGTTGTTATAGCAACCATATTCATGCTTGGAATCTCATGTAACTTGGCAATATAATTCATGTCCCATAAGAAAGATAAACTGGCAGGCAAGGTAATTTGCTTTACATTGTGATTTCTTTTGCTCCCCCTCATCCACAGGCATTTATCTCTTTATAATATATATACATATATATATATATATATATATATACATATATATATATATATATATATATACAGTATCTCACAAAAGCGAGTACACCCCTCACATTTTTGTAAATATTTTATTATACCTTTTCATGTAACAACAGTGAAAAAATGACACTTTGCTACAATGTAGTGAGTGTACATCTTGTATGACAGTGTACATTTGCTGTCCCCTCAAAATAACTCAACACACAGCAATTAATGTCTAAACCGCTGGCAACAAAAGTGTGTACACCCCTAAGTGAAAATGTCCAAATTGGGCCCAAATAGCCATTTTCCCTCCCCAGTGTCATGTTACTCGTTAGTGTTCTGATCATACTGGGTCCTAGTAATCCAATCTACTCTAAGTAGCTGACTTTTAAATATAGAGCAAAACACCCTTGGGGGATGAAAAATCCCAAAGGACAGCAGTTAATTGTGATCAGTGGGCTTTGTATACAAATTCATAATAAGCCAAGGCCCAGAATACATTATAAGTGTATTCAAAAAAGATACTCGATGTCTGTTATACAGAAAATTAAACTGAATATGAAGGTGTGCCTCATGGAACCATTCTTGTAAAGGCAAGAGACTTCTAGTCTTCCCACTGCATGGCGGTAAATGCCTATTGAAAGCCACATTAAACAACATAGGCATTTGTTGCAGCATGCTCAAAAAGGTATGCACCACCTTAGAGCCCTTGGCTGTCCTAAATAGTAAATAGTTAGAACCTTGAAACATAAAATAGTTCTTCTCCAGTACAAATAGGTTTAAGAAATCTAGTTCAGCTACATTATAGAAAACACTGCCCACTGCCAAGATACCATCCCCATGTAAGATAGATGTTTAGAGTCATTGTATCCACTGTATAGTAAGTGCCGATTTTTTAAATAAAAAAATCAGCCAAACCCTCTAATGTAGGCCTGGGGGGGGGGGGGCAACAGAACTTACCCTTGCTAAAATGGGCTGGCCTGGGTTTTTTTTAGAATACTAGTGCACCTTGGGTAGTATATAGTAAATTGGGGTTAGAGGATGCTATACTTAGATATATTACAACAATTCCTTATTGATTGTCCCCTGTTTTAAAGCATCACCCAGCCTTGGGTTTATTCAAATTAAGGATAAAATTGGAAGATATTTTTTCATGCATACTGTACAGTCCAACAGCTTAAGTTAAATATTATGAATCATACATAATAAGTACAATTACAAACACAGGTTCATTGGTGATGTTAGTCATTTTAAACATAGTTTACAGCTCTTTGTCAAGTTCAGTAGCTGAAACAGAAGGCAAGTTTGTGGTAAAAGCTTTGGTACAAATGTATTGGTATCAGTAAAAGAGCAAACAGAAAGGAAGTTAGAGATTAACATTGTTCAAAACATTTTTATTATATCATCAAAACAGGTTTGGCTGGGGAGCCAGAGAAATTACAGAGTCACGTGAAATAACTGTATGATAGCGGAGGGGCCTACTATCATGCATAGTAAACAGCGAGCATATCAGCAAGAAATTAACAAATTCTTAATATAAATTAGTATCAGAGAAAAACAACCAAAGTTGCGCTTATGCATATAGGAACAACCAATACATAATAGTGATTTTAGCATGAAATGGAATAGCAGTAGGTCAACTCAACTGAGATCCATTTGCCATATGGTTCATGCTAAAAATGCATACTCATGGCAAGCAAAAAAAAAAAGGGGGGGTGGCCCTATGTCTGTAGTGACACTGCAGAGAGATCAGAGAACAAAAAAAAAGGTGGTAAGAAAAGGAAAAAAAAAAAAAAAACAGGAGGAAAGCAGAGTAGTAAGGGAAAGAAAGGGGTCACCAGATGGAGGAGCAAGTCAACTAAGGTAGAACATTGGCAGCAACCTTGGTTTCTCCCATACAGAGAGTCAAGGGAACATAAGGCTTTCATCAAAATTGGGCGGGAGGAAATGACGAATCCAAGGCTGCCATTGGTGTTCGAATTTGGGAATTGTGCCTAAGACCGTAGCCTCAATTTTCGCATGAACCATGGATTTAGTTATTCTGTGTTTTACCTCTAAGATTGGGAGCGATGAAGTCTTCCATGCTCTTGCTATCATTTGCTTTGCCGCAGTAGTCACCTGCAGCAGGAGTTTGAATTGTGTATGTGTGATCTCTGGAGCTTTATAATTGAGTAGGGCAATAGAGGGAGCGGGTTGAAGGATTCGTTCTAATAATGTGGAGATGATGGAAAATATTTCGCCCCAGAAACTTCGCAATAGGGGGCATTCCCACCAGATGTGGACATAAGTGCGTTTGTCAGTGCAACCTCTAAAGCATGCTGTGGAGAATGTGGTTGGGTACTTGGCTATCCGCGCAGGGACCAGGTACCATCTAAATAGTACTTTGTAGTTTGCCTCAATGGCTATTATATTCTGGGACGCTGATTTTGTGGCGAGCCAAATATCTTTCCTGTCTTTAGCTTCTAGATGCTCCTTTATGTCAGCCTCCCGTTAATGACATAGGGTAGAGCAGTGTGCGCAGGGGGGTCTAACAGGAGTTGGTATATTTGGGATATAAGGCCTCGCATATGTGGATCTTGGTCACATGCTTGCTCGTACACTGTCTTATGTGGAAAGGATAGGTCACGGCGTGTATAGGGGGAGAAGAAATGCTTGAGTTGGAGATAGCGGAATAACTCAACACTTGGTAGGTTATGCATTTCCGAGAGGGCTGGAAATGTCTTGAGTTTATCTGGGGTGGTGAAAGAGTAAGCTCGGAGAAGACCTGCGTCTGACCATTTATGAAAAGAGGATGGTGACGTCCATGATGGATAGAATGAGGGGTTACGAAGATATGAAAGAAGAGGGTTATGGGGCGACTGTAATTTGTATTTAAATTTGAGTGTGTCCCAAAGTCTGAGAGAATGACATGTTACTGGATTATGAATACATTTGCGATCTTTGGGTTGTAGCCAGAGTAGGTTGGCTGTTGATAAGGGGTCACAGTCCACGGACTCTAGGGCAACCCATAAAGGGGTTTCTTTGGTTGCATGATATTTTGTTAGAGTTGCTAGCGGGGCTGCCTGGTAGTACATAACAAAATATGGGAGACCTAGTCCACCATTGATTTTTGTGTGATAGAGTATAGTTTTAGGTACTCTAGGTCTAGTTTATTCCGAGATAAAGGTGGAGACCCTACGCTGTATTATACGTAAATACGGTAGTATGCAGGGACACGAATGGGGAGCACTCTAAACAAATATAATATTTTCGGCAAAATGACCATTTTTACTGCTGTGATTTGTCCTAACCAGGAAAGTGTGAGAGGGGCCCAAGTGAACATAAGTTTCGTAAGATTGGCTAATATCGGGAGGTAGTTAGCCAGAAAGAGGTTGGAGGGGTCAGGCGTCAACTTGACACCAAGGTATGTTAGAGTGTTGGATGTCCAGGAAAAGGGAAGAACTGATTTTAAATGAGAGAGCAAGGGGAGGCATGGATATACTAAGAGCTCTGGATTTCTGCGCATTGACCACTATCCCGGACAAGTTGGCGAAGCGTGACAAGGTGGTCAAAAGACTGGGGACAGATATCAAAGGAGAGGTGAGGAAGAGTAGAACATCATCAGCGAACAAACAAAGCTTATAAACGTGACCTCTCACTTCCAGTCTTTTTATGTTAGGGTCTTCGCGTATTCTCAGGGCTAGTGGTTCAATGGCTAGGGCAAATAAGAGTGGAGAGAGTAGGTACCCTTGTCGCGTACCCCGTCCTACTGGAAACGGATCTGAGTTGCCCAGCATAGGTGATATGCGCTGAAGGATCTGTGTAAAGGGACTGGGTCCATTGAAGAAATTGGGGGCCAAAGCCCCATTTCTGGAAAACACAAATTCAGGTAAGGCTAGGAGAGACTATTGAAGGCCTTTTTTATGTCTAGAGAAAGGAAACATGTGGGAATTTGTCGGGTGCGGGCCAAGTGGGTTAAAAGGACTACCCTGCGTACATTGTCTCCTGCTTGTCTCGAGGGCATAAAGCCTACTTGATCTCTATGGATCAAGGATCCTATGAAAGCATTGAGTCGAGAGGCCAGAACCTTTGCCAGTAGTTTGATATCATTGTTTAGGATTGAAATAGGGTGGAAATTGGTCCAGGAGGTATCATCAGTTTGGGGTTTAGGGATCATTGAGATCAAGGCACGCAGAGAGTCTGGAGTAAAGAAATTACCCTGGAGAATTGAGTTGAAGGCATCTGTCAAGAGTGAGGCTAGGATATCTGTGAAGCACTTATAGTAGGCGGCTGTAAAGCCATCAGGGCCAGGGCGTTTGTTATTTTTAAGTGTTTTAATAGCTGTTCAGATTTCTGCTTCAGAAATAGGTTGGTCTAACTGTGTTCTTTGGGTTTCTGTTAGTGTGGGTATCTTTAGTGGGGCAAAGAAATCCATGATTCGCATCATGTTGTCTATTGGGGGCGGGGCAGAGTATAATTCCGAAAGGTTTTTACGGAAGATTTGGAGGATTTTCACGGGGTTACTGGTGTAGGAGTTTTGGGCTGTTTTTAAACGATTAGGCTTATGTGGTTTATCTAGGTTAGGAAGAGAAAGGGCCATAAAGGTATCAGGTTTGTTGGCTTTCGTGTACACCCGATGATGAGTTCGCCGAAGGGATTTCTCTGCTGAGTCAGTTGGGAAAAGGCTTGCTCTAAGACCTGGAACTTATCTTGACGCTCTTTCTTTCTATGAGAGGCTAGACTAATTAGTGCACCTCGGATTACCGGTTTGTGTGCTTCCCAAATCACTGTATGGGAAGACTGAAGCAAGGGCAGGGAACCCACTGCTGTTAGGACATGGTCAATTCGGGTGAACGTTTTGTGTGGGTGTGAGTAAAAGGTGTATTGCTTTTTAGTGGGGTTGCACTCCCTCCATGAGTCTGCTAGAAGTGTTGTCGTAAGAGCTGCTGGAACTTGAGTTTACCTGGGCTAGTTGCAGGGGCATATGGTGATTTATTAAAAAAGTGGAAGAGGACATGATTTGAGTCTCCTCCAAGGAGAAGTGTGCCCTGTTTATGTGTATGGACCACTTGGAAAAGATGGGAAAGGAATGAGGACGGAGCACGATTGGGGGCGTAGTAGGAAACTATGGTGACAAGTGAGTCTAGCAGCTGGCCTATAAGGATTAAGTATCTGCCTTCTGGATCGCGTATTTCTGTTTTCAGTGTAAAGGGAGCAGATCTGTGGAATGCTATTAGGACCCCGCTTTGTTTTGTGTCAGCAGAGGCCGTGTAGTATTGGGGGTATAAAGCATATAAATATTTGGAAGTAAGCTGTTTCGTGAAGTGGGTCTCCTGAAGGCAGATTATGTGAGCTTTTAAAGAGGCAAATGTGCGGAGGGCCTTACGTCTCTTGCATGGAGAGTTTAACCCTTGGACATTTAGGGAGAGGATATTCAACTTAGCCATGGGGAGGTATCGTAAGAAAGAGTAGGTGTAGCTGAGGTTGTCTCCTCCACCCGGTTTATAAAGGAGGGATGAATAAAAGGGGAGAGATAGAAGAAGAGAGTGAGGAAAGAAAAAGAAAAGTCAAGAGTATTCAAAGAAAGGGAGTAATGAAAGAGTAACATACTGTCCAAGCAGGACAATCTGTGCTGCTCAGAGGGGAAAATGTTGCCCAGGGAATCCCCACTAGAGGAGTCGCCGGGCAAAAAGATGGGGGTCGCAGTGACAGACAGCCAGAGACCATGAGGCCTAACAGTGAGGTGAGATTGTTTGTTGTCTAAGGCCAGGCCGTAAATACAGTTGTGAACTACTGAGTCGCTTGCTAAAAGTTATAATATTAGTGTGCGCCAGTGAGTTAAGCTGGGGCACATTAGGGCAGTAAGTGAGCAAATCCAACTAGCAGGTTCAGAAAACACAGTGTGACTGAAATATATAATGCGTATGTGAGTCTCGAGATTCAAATAAAGCTGATATGCATAAAGTGGGGCATCATAAGATCGTTATACTAGTGAGAAAATAATCGTGAAGGTGAATCTGAAACGATCCACGTCTGGTGGGGTGGGAGGGAGGCATCTAGATAGTCACATACTATTTAACAAAAGGCAAGTAATTGCAAACCATGTATTATAGTCTCTAATCCAGCAGGTAGACTCCCTGCCTGGGTATCATGTAAGGGTCCAGTCTCTTTAGACTGCCCCTAA
>BLSH010283812.1:767489-778923 GCA_018402905.1 Glandirana rugosa
AACACAAGAGTCCTTCCTTGTACAAGAATATCTTAAACGACACTGTGATGAAAATTTCCAACCCCGTGTACAACAAAATATATATATAACGGACATAAACCGACTTCTTCCCGTAATAGATAACATCAGGCTTTGGCATGGACACATGTGTACTGTCAAACATACACTAAAATAGTTAGATATGTTATTTAAGAACACGTCGTTAGGACACTTGAAAAGAGATAATGGTTCTGGGTGCCCTCTCAGACTAACGACCGTGTCTCAACCTACAACAACACGAGGAGTGGGAAGTAAAAAATATATAATATGTAATAACCGTGGGGAAGTACAAAACGTATTGTACTTTGGACCTCCAATTAAAAGATCCTGCTGATATAAATTTGGTACATTTCCATTTATTTCTGAAGACATTCACTCAGTTATGCAAAACATGAAGGGGTGCCAATAATGTATAATATATAAAAAATGAAGGGTGAGGAGCACAACAACATCCAACTCTGTGCCAGCAATCAGACTCTCCCGTGGGTCTTGGTAATAGAGAAAAGTTCACAGGATTGCTGCACAAGAATTTATTGTATAGATTGATAAAATCACATACAAACTGTCATGTGTACACAGGTACGGTTTCGGACTACAATAGATAATGCCCTTCTTCAGCCAAATACAGGCAATATATATATAAAACAACATGTGCCCCAACCTTTAAAAGTAGTGTCACAGCAAATTCTATAAGAACATGTTCCTTCCTGAGAACACAACAAGCAATATCTGTTTCAACAGCAGAACAATTTAACACATAATGTGTCATCTGTCACTGCAATACAGTATTGTAGAACAAATCGCTCTCTAGACACTTATCAAAGTTAAGATATCCGTTGGGAGTTGCCCCTTGTCCCCATGTTGATATGTCTGAAACTTATCAAAATCTGAAAGCCCAGGTACTATGTAAGGGGGGGCATGGCACACCTTGTTACATTACTCATTTAAAAAAGTATAAAAAGTAAATAAATGCACACAGGGCTGGCCCAAGACATTGTGCTGCCTGGGTCCAAGAATGAAATGCTGCCCCCCCCCCCCCAAAAAAAAATCACATCCACCAAAAGGCCCCTACATCCATTATTTTATATCATGATAATTAAAACTAAAATTAAATTTATTAGAAAGTCAGATTTATATGCAACAGAACCTATATGCAAATTATATGACATACAATTATATTAAATTCCATGGGCAGGCAAGGGCAGTATAGGGGCGGGCTAGGGCAGTATAGGGGCAGGCTAGGGTAGTGTATAGACAGACTAGGGTAGTATATAGACAGGCTAGGGTAGTATATAGATAGGCTATGGCAGTATAGGGACAGGCTAGGGTAGTATAGGGACAGGCTGGCGCAGTATATAGACATGCTAGAGCAGTATAGGAATGGGCTAGGGTAGTATAGGGGCAGGCGGAGTGACCTGGGGGGCAGTTGTCATCATGACACACAAAACTGCTGAAAAAAAATCTTGGTCATCAATTTTCTGGGTAAATAGAGAATAAGGAGAGGCAGCCGTGGTTCAATTTGCTGCCCCTCTCAAAGTACTGCCTGGGTCCAATGGACCCACTGGGACACATGGTAGGGCTGACCCTGAATGCACACACAATAGACAAGATATTTTATTAGTTTAATACGTCCCCAGTTACTTAAAAGAATTGCATATTTTTAATGTGGCCCTTTAAGCCACATTAAAAGACCCATCCTTGTTAAATGTTTCAGATTCAGATGCTATGTTTCGGCAAGGCCAGAAAAATAGGATTCAGATGCTATGTTTCGGCAAGGCCAGAAAAATAGGATTCAGATGCTATGTTTCGGCAAGGCCAGAAAAATAGGATTCAGATGCTATGTTTCGGCAGGGCCAGAAAATGGGAGTTGGATGCTATATTTGGGTTTTGCAATTTTTTTTTCAATTGTTTGCCAAACTTCCAGTAAACTAAACTTTGCTTGGTTCATCATTATTTACAAAGTATATGTGATGACTGGGTTAGACAAATAGGTTTCCCATAGATGGGCTTTAAAAATGGACATGAAATTGTGGTCTGAAAGAAAGATATTTTGCGCTAATGTTTCTTTCTGTGTTTGAAGACACCTTGCAGTTATCTAACAGAACAATGGGAGATGGTGTTGGAACTTGCCTCAATGATAATAATGTGTGAAATGAGTTTGTTATGTTTCTTTACATTCTCACCCAGCTGCGCAGAGAACAATATTATACATGTTGTGGTTTTTTTTCCTCTCTAAAGTCTTTTCAACAAATTGAAGTCACACGCACAATCTTGAAAAATTGCTATAATTTGCTGTCTGCATTAACATCTATTTTCCTGGTGAGAATTGATGTCATATAAAGAACCGTGAATTTTAACTTCATCTGGGAAAAAATACAATATATTGACACAAGCCCAGAGAAGCAGCTTTCAAAACATGTTTGCAAGCAAGCAGTACAACATTTCACTTGCAGCACTGGTGTGTATAGCATAAATATACAAAGATGGATTTTGTACTTGTTATGAAAGCATGAACAGGTTTTCAAAGAAAGAAAGACGAGAAAAAAACACTATTTGCAGTCCTTTGATAAGGCGATGCGAGAAGCAGTCATTTCAGTTAAAGGTAGCCTGTGCTGGTATTTTTGCGTACAGGGGAACACATGTCATACCCCTTTGCAGTGCACTGATTAATACCTGGGTAGCCATTTAAGTGGTGTCAAGTCAAGTGTGAATGTCCATTTCCAAGTGTAAGTTGCAGTTTTCTGAGAACTACATGCTTACTAGTGACACTGCCTTAAAGTGTATATGGAGTAAAGCATGCTTGTTATACTCATTGTGAAAGCTAATGGGTTAATCATCCATGTTGTGTAAAAAGGCTGTTTGAGCCTGTCTTCTCTGATCCTCCCCTTCTTCCAAAGTCCCCATTCCATCTCCTAATAGTACAGAGCCTTGGAGGCACTCTGGTTTGCTGCGTATTGCTAGAGGATTTTTTTTTCTTGGGTGGGTACATGTGATCAGCACAGGGCCAATCAACACTTTCCAGACATAAGGTCAGGGGTCCTGCAGCCTCATAGGACAATCAGGGTGGAATGCAAACTCCTTCTACAAGCTTTAACCAGTGCTTGGCCGGACACCGATAGAAGTCACAAGACTGCTATAACTGCCAATGAGAAAAGGTATTTAGCAGTTTATATTTACTAAAATTATTGAATTTCCATGTTCTGTGTACTGTGGGAGAACAGATATACTGAATGCAGGGTCCTGGGTTTAGTAACACTTTAAAGTGCATTCTGTGCATTAAGATAAAAAATATTCTATGTGCAGCAGCCCTCCTAATACTGTGAGCCCCATCTTGATCCATTGATTACCTAATTACCTAACCCCTATCTCGATCCATTGATGTTGCACGAGAGACTCAGCTGTTTGGGACTCTTCCTCCTCATTGGCTGAGACAGCAAGTGGGGTAGGGCCGCGACTCCGAATGTCTGAATGGTCACATAGAGTTGCGGCTCAGCTCGGGTACCCCCCATAGCAAGCTGCTTGCTGTGGAGGCACTCAACAGGAGGGAGGGGCCAGGAGTGCCGAAGAGGGACCCAAGAAGAAGAGGATCCAGGCTGCTCTGTGCAAAACCCCTGCCCAGAGCAGGTAAGTATGACATATTTGTTATTTTTAACAAAAAACAAAAACAAAAAACAAGACTGTAGTATCACTTTAGGGCATGAAAGAAACATAAGGGCTTCTTCACAACATGCGTGAGACCTAAAATTCCCATTGACTGAAAATGTATTTTTGTTTGTATACTGCATGTAGAACATTCTTTTGGACCATTGCAGTATCATTTTCAGTGAAGAGTGTGAGACTTGCTTTATATAGGCTCTTGATACACATACTACTAAAATCTGAGCACCATCGGGCCAGTAAACTATCAGGAACCCTTGTATACTGATGCAGGGGGCCAAAAGCCTTACAGTAATGCTGCTGCTGCTGCTGCTTTTGCACGCACATGCAAGAGATTGTGAATGTGGTTCATTTTGATTTTTGTTTTTATATGAAGGAACAAAAATATCCAAGATAGACAAGCCAAAAAGCAGGACATTTGGTGGGGAGACCTTGCTGGTGGAGTCCAAAGTGATATAAGAAGCCAGCTGGGGCCACCAGACCTCACCTCTAATTGAAATCAGTTTTTGATGTAAAGATCTTTTAAGGCATACATATTAGTCAGTTGAAAATGTTATCAAGACACCCTAGGCGAAACCTCATTATGCCCCCCCCCCTCTCCGCTCAGCCTGACCTGCGCCCATCAAATGCAGCCTCATCTGTGTCCATCAAATGCAGCCTCACCTGCGTCCATCAAATGCAGCCTCACCTGCGCCCATCAAATGCAGCCTCACCTGCCCCCTTCAAATGCAGCCTCACCTGCACCAATCAAATGCAGCCTCACCTGCCCCCTTCAAATGCAGCCTCACCTGCCCCCTTCAAATGCAGCCTCACCTGCGCCCATCAAATGCAGCCTCACCTGCACCCATCAAATGCAGCCTCACCTGCCCCCTTCAAATGCAGCCTCACCTGCGCTCATCAAGCTGTCACTCAATAAGCCCGGGTCGCTTCCACCAGGCACCACTCTATGGCCCATGAGTGACTCGGCTGGCCGGAGTCGGGATGACGGGAGAGTGGGTGAGATTGCATGGCTGGGCAGAGAGGCGCAGTGTAGGGATAGGCAAAGCTGTCAGTGAGAGAGGCTGCTGACATGAGCGCACAGTGAGACAGACACAGTGACAGGTCCCTTACTGTTGATCAGAGGCATGCAGTGGTGAAGGTCCTCCGCCGCCGCTGCACCTCTGAGGCTCTGTGACAGGCTGACACACTACGGAGTAATGGAGGGACTCTGGAGCAGCTGTCTGGCTGATAGTGAACAGGAGTAGTAGAATAATGGATCACACCACCAGCAGCGGCCGAGCGCCTTAGGTGGCAGTGCGCCCTAGGCGGCCGCCCAGTCTGCCTAGTGGTAGGGCCGGCCCTGCCTAAAGTGTGATTACAATGTATATACGCGTCTTGTCTTGATTCAAAATAACCAGTGTCTTCACCCTGTGCTTTTCCCATCCATGAAAAAATAAAAAAATAATAGCATATAGTGTAGTATGTTCAAAAAGTATACAAACACAATCAAACATATACTGTACTTTATATTGTGCTCACATAAAAATACTGATAAATGCTGCAATTTAAAACCATGAATCACTACCCTGTGACTGGTCTTCATACCACCATTCCTTGCTGAGGTATCTACTCTTACCCTCTTACCCTCTTATCCTTCATCAATCATATGGTAATTATCCAGACTCCTTTGTATGGCATTCTCAAACAACAAAAGAAAAATTGCTACAATAATGTAATATATCCTTAAAATTGTAATATCAAACTATAAAATAAAACTCACATTAGAAAAATCATAAAAGTGCAAACCACCATATTGGTGTAATTCATCCACCAAACCTCTCCCTTAAGACAATGCACCTTACATCAAGCATAACAAATAAATGCAAACCCTTTCCTAAATGGCCATCGCGGCACTTCAGTCCACGTCACATACGTTTCATCGGGATCAACTTCCCCATATTATGTGAGCACATCACTATTTTTATGTGAGCATAATATACATTTTTGACTGTGTTTGTATATTTTTTAAATATACTACACTATATGCTATTATTTTTGATTTTTGTACGGATGAGAAAAGCTCAGAGTCAGGACATTGGTTTTTTGAATCAACAAGGCGCATATACTGTATACATTATAATTACACTTTATTTCATCTTTTCATCTGGTGAGAATATAGGAAGAATACGTTATTGCATATGGACTATCATTTCATGGACATCATTTCATAGCATTTAGTGAACACTTATAAAGGCTTTACAGACTGGTTTTCTTAAGCGCTGGATGTTTTGGATTGTTTCAGTCTGCTGGGGGCGGGGGCAGTTTGTTTCCGGCTGCTGGGAATTTCCTTTCTTATATACCCTTGTGTGCTGGTTGTTACTTAACAAAACTGCAAAGCCTAGCCTTGTATCTCAGCCTTGACTCTAGCTTCACTCATAGCTTCCTGAAAAATATGGAGTGCATGTAAAGTGATTTTCTTCATTAATATTTCTTATATTCCTTATTCTCTTTTTAATAAAAAATCAATCTTTAAAGCAAAACTCCACAGAGATGTTGGTGCCTGGAGCTGGGCTTTAATAAATCAAATAGAGTCTCCACAAAAGGATGCTTAAATAAAAATGCACTGTAAAATTGAACTAAGGCCCACATTAGGGTCTTGAACGTCCCTTCAGCATACACCTGAGCCTAACTACAAATAATGCAAAAACAAATGGATGGTTTACAGAGATAAATACATAAACAGTTATATGTTCAATAAAAAATGACAAACAGCAATAAAATATCATAGCATTTCACAATGAGAAAGGTCTTAAAAAATAAATATGAGCTCCAAAAAAGTATATTCCGCATAATCGTGGTAAGTCTGTTTTCAATCAATGGTTAATCAATGTGATTGTATACAAATCACAAACAAAGATAATAAATCAGTTGCTAAAATATTATTCCAAGGTCATTCACCATAGGAAAATCATACAGTGCCTTGAAAAAGTATTCATACCCCTTGACATTTTCCACATTTTGTCATGTTGCAACCAAAAATGTAAATTTAATTTATTGGGATTTTATGTGATAGACCAACACAAAGTGGCACATAAGTGTGAAGTGGAAGGAAAATGATAAACGGTTTTCATTTTTTTTTACAAATAAATATCTGAATAGTGTGGAGTCCATTTGTATTCAGCCCCCTTGAGTCAATACTTTGTAGAACCACCTTTCACTGTAATTACATCTGCAAATCTTTTTGGAGATGTTTCTACCAGCTTTGCCCATCTAGAGAGTGACATGTTGCCCATTCTTCTTTGCAAAATAACTCAAGCTCTGTCAGATTGGATGGAGAGCGTCTGTGAACAGCAATTTTGAGGTCTTGCCATAAATTCTCAATTGGATTTAGCACTGGACTGGGCAATTCTAACACAAAAATATGCTTTGATCTAAACCATTCCATTGTAGCTCTGGCTGTATGTTTAAGGTTGTTGTCCTGCTGGAAGGTGAACCTCCACACCAGTCTCAAGTCTGTTGCAGACTCTAACAGGTTTTCCTCTAATATTGCCTTGTATTTGGCTCCATCCATCTCCCCATCAACTCTGACCAGCTTCTCTCCCCATGCTGAAAAAAAAACACCCCCACAACATGGTGTGTTCAAGGTGATGTCCAGTGTTAGATTTCCGCCACACATAGCACTTTGCTTTTAGGCCAAAAAGTTCAATTCTGGTCTCATTTGACCAGAGCACCTTCTTCCACATGTGTGCTGCCCCCCCCCCCCCACATGGCTTCTCACAAACTGCAAATGGAACATCTTATGGCTTTCTTTCAACAATGGCTTTCTTCTTGCCACTCTTCCATAAAGGTCAAATTTGTGGAGTGCATGACTAATAGTCGTCCGGTGGACAGATTCTCCCACCTGAGCTGTGGATCTCTGCAGCTTCTCCAGAGTTATCATGGGTCTTTTGGCTGCTTCCCTGATTAATGCTCTCCTTGCCCGACCTGTCAGTTTAGGTGTATGGCCATGTCTTGGTAGGTTTTCAGTTGTGCCATACTCTTTCCATTTTCGGATGGTGGATTGAATAGCTTGGGATATTTTTTTATAACCTAACCCTGCTTTAAACTTCTCCACAACATTACCACTGACCTGACTCGTGTGTTCCTTGGCTTTCATGATGCTGTTGGTTCACTAAGGTTCTCTAACAAACCTCCGAGGGCGTCACAGAACAGCTGTATTTGTACTAAGATTAAATTACACACAGGTGGATTATTTAGGTGACTTTTGAAGGCAATTTGTTCCGCTAAATTTTAGTTAGGGGTATCAGAGTAAAGGGGGCTGAATACTAATGCATGCCACACTTTTCTGATATTTATTTATAAATATTTTGAAAACCATTTATCATTTTCCTTCCACTTCACAATTATGTGCCACTTTGTGTTAGTCTATCGCATAAAATCCCAATAAAATACATTTACGTATTTGGTTGTAACATGACAAAATGTGGAAAATTTCAAGGGGTATGAATACTTTTCCAAAGCACCGTATATCATGATTAAAAAGAGTAGAGAGAATAATGGAAACGAAAGCTGTAGAATTGTGACCCTAGCAAGGCAGAAGTGTTCTACTAACCATAAAAAACGATGAGAAGATGGACAGACAGATAAAATATATTTTAGATAAAATATACGTTCCTAGTTAAGCTTCACATGTCCAGAAATGGCCTTATCTATTAGTTAGGTTGTTATGTTACAGTTACATAAGGCAACAATTTATTATGCACAATAATCAAGGAACTCTGCACTAGTCCAAATAATGATGTTGAGTTAGTATATGTATTGAGTATACACTATGTTACATTTAAAAAAAATAGGCATTTTAACATTGACATTTGTGAATAAAATATTGAAGACTAATATAAAGGGTCTGTCATGTTTAACCTACTTTGATGTTACATCACATTCATAAAACATGATTGTCTAAATAGCTAGAGGCCTGGCTATACTGTCAACCTTCATTCTGCAGATATGGATAGATGAAGAGGACATTATAATGATAAAACATTATTTTATAGACAATATATGACCTTGGATACTGGAAGCATTCCGATGTTAGTTTTATCATGTCTGCAATATGAACAACGTTAATAATTGTAATGCTTAGTGATTATGTTAGTAATATATATGATGTTATGATAGTGATATATATTTTCTTAATTTATTAGGGTGAGGACTAAAAAAAAAAAAAAAGCAATTTAAAAAATAGGTTTATTTAACTATTGCTTAAGAATATTTTGTATTTTCATTTTAAGCTAGCAGGTAGGGACTTTGGGCTCATTTGAACATGTTTTTCAGACTACCTTCTTTCTTATAGAGCTCCCTAGCTCAAGTTCAATTTTATGAACTGCTGAATTCAATCAGAAATAAAGAAATCCTAAGGGTGAATTACTTCTACTGTGCCCTCCTTTGATTTACCCAGAATTGGGTGTGATGGTTGTGCTCCATCTTAACATGTAATTAAAAAACAAACATTTTATGAAAACAGATAAAAAATTAATAGAAAACATCTATTTAAAAAGTTTAGCCACTTCAATACGGGGCACTTTACCCTCTTTCTGCCCAGGCCAATTTTTAGCTTACAGAGCAGTCACACTTTGAATGACAATTGCACGGTCATGCAACACTGTTCCCATTAGAAATGTTTATGATTGTTTTCACACAAATAGAGCATTCTTGTGGTGGTATTTAATCACCAATGTTTTTTTTTTAAGTTTAGAGCTTTATAAATGTTTTATTAGAGTACATGTAGAAAAGCATTTTAAACCATTCATTACAGGTGTATCCCCCTGGTGCAAGTGTTTTTAAATTGAAGTGATTGATGACCTGCAGTGAATGTTTTGTGAACTGATATATAAATATGATCTTTAGTGGAAAATCATTATCAGTGAGTGCATCGATAACACTCCGTGTACAAAAGATGCACTGGAAATACTCAGATTTATTTGCATATTTTGTGCTATCCTATATGTAGCTGACTAAATTAGATTGGTCTGTCTCTTCTAGGAGAGAGGGGATATATGTTCCCTTTCTGCAAGTTATTGAGTACTTTTTAAAAATAAATAATATTCACAATAGGTCTCAAGATTGTAAAGAAAAAGCAGCCACTTTAAAACTCTGATACCAGTCTACTAAGCATACACATAAAAAGCAGCACTAATTCTAGTGTAATACTCAATTAGTATTAATTTTAATACTATTTAGTAATTATACTTTATTGAGAATCACACTAGAATTAGCTGTGCTATTTATGTGTACAATTCAATACAGTACCAGTATGTAATCTGGTCTCTCCTCATTTTCATAGATATGTCTTTCCTACAGAACATTGAATAAAGAGGACATGAAAAGGATACACACTGAATTAAAAGGGTATATTCATAATAACAGCTACATGTTTTTATCATATGTTCTTTCTAAAGAAAGTATGGTTTTGAAAAAAATACTATAGTTACAATTCGTAAATGACCATAATAATATCTCAACACTGATAATAAAACACAAAACAGTAATGTTGATAAGAAAGCATAATTCATAATTGGCTGTGTTAAACAAAATGGAAAACCTCTGTCTAATCTGTGATAATGACTGTTATTGCCCCTACCCTGTTCATTGCTCAAGTGTTGTATCAGGATTAGAGTTGAGCGAACCCGAACTGTAAAGTTCGGGTTCGTACCGAACTTTGGGGTGTCCGGTACCTGGACCCGAACCCGGACTTTTCAAAAAAAGTCCGGGTTCGGGTCCTTGGTTCTGTTATTTTATTCCACGTGTTGAATAGCTGCAAAGGGCAGCCAATCAAAAAGTGTTTCACTGGTTTGCCCTTAGAAGCCATCACAGCCATGCCTACTAATGGTATGGCTGTGATTGGCCAGTGCATCATGTGACCCAGCCTCTATATGGGGCTGGAGTCACCGTGCTGCATGTCATATGCTCTCAGGATAGTTTAGGGAGAGGATGCTGCTGGCTCTTTGAGGGACAAATTGAAGATATTATAGAACATCTCATCCTGCATTACTGAACGATCTGATTGTGGACTATGTAGAGATACTAGTACTGCTGCTTTGAGGGACAGATTGCAGACCTCATCCTGCTGCACAGAACGATCTGACTGGACTAAGTAGAGTCTGTTGCTTTAAGGGAAAGATTATTGTTCTAAAATCATCTCCAAGTTGTACAGGGAAAGGTTCCAGCTGTTGCTTTAAGGGGAAGATTATTTTTCTAAAATCATCTCCAAGTTGTATAGGGGAAGTTTCTTCCAGCCGCATAGAGAGCCATATTATTGTTCTAACGTCATCTCCAAGTTGTATAGGCAAAGTTTCTTCCAGCCGCATAGAGCCATATTATTGTTCTAAAATCATCTCCAATTTGTATAGGCAAAGTTTCTTCCAGCCACATAGAGCCATATTATTGTTCTAAAATAATCTCCAAGTTGTATAGGCAAAGTTTGGAGATGATTTTAGAACAATAATATGGCTCTCTATGCAGCTGGAAGAAACTTTACCTATACAGCTTGGGGATGATTTTAGAACAATAATATGGCTTTATGCGGCTGGAATAAACTTCCCCTATACAACTTGGAGATGATTTTAGAACAATAATCTTTCCCTTAAAGCAACAGCTGGAACCTTTCCCTGTACAACTTGGAGATGATTTTAGAACAATAATCTTTCCCTTAAAGCAACAGCTGGAACCTTTCCCTGTACAACTTGGAGATGATTTTAGA
>BLSH010283812.1:826529-844614 GCA_018402905.1 Glandirana rugosa
ACGTGCCCCCCCCCCCCCCGCTTCCACCTCACTGGCTGTGATCTTCTGCATCTCAACCAAAGAGCAGGGAGAGTCTCGATCTCGTGCACGTCACTGGATCAGGCTTAGGTAAGTATTATGGGGTGCAGAGGGGGGGAGCTGCACACTGAAGGTTTTTTATCTTGCATGAAGGTAAAAAAACCTTAAACTTTTACAACCACTTTAACTATGACCTGGGAGCTGTAGGAGCTATATTACTGAACACCAGCTACATCATCGTAGTGGTATACAGTATTAAAAAACCCAAATTAGTTGTCAATACCATTTTGCACTCACATATATATTCAGAAAAACATTTGAATGAAAAACTTCTTCCCAAAACACAATTTTTCAATAACGTTTAAATAATTTCACTACATCTATTGATATTTTGACAGATCTTGTAGAAACGTTCATGGTCTTTGAACTTGGGTATATTGGAGCATGACAAAACAGAGATTCATTTTCTAACATGTCATTTGGAAGTATGTTCCATTTAAAGGCACATTTACAAAATGACTCAGGAAAAGGCACATGCAGTATTAGGAAATACTAATGTATATTATATAGAACTATTTCCCTTTAATGTTATTCTTGGTAAGATTTAAAAAAAAGTTGTTGATTTTGCAATATAGTTTCAAATTGTTCCCTTGTTGCCGAATCTCTGTGTTGGGTCAATACATTTTTCTCAGATGGAAACTTTGAGTTTTGATTAAATGTCATGGAGAAAAGATGAACACTCCACTAAGCCTTAAATAATCTCTCTGGCCACTTAATCCATTCAAGGGTGAACTGAAGATATAGTAGTATAGTTGGATATCAAGGAAGAAAGAAAAATTACCAGAATGGTATTGCTTTGCAATGTAGTACTAAAAGTGCAGCTATCATTCCTGTAACAGATGCTTTACCCAGTATATTGTTAATAAAACAACTTCTGGAATATTTTTTTCTTTTTATTTTACAACACATTTATAACTAAATGAATATATTTTTCTAGGATATCCAATCTTTGTCAGATAAAGGGATACTTATTGTATTTCTTTATTTTATCAGGAATTTCTAGGAAAATATAAACCATTAATTTACTTAGCGGTAGTATTTCTCAATTAGCAATACGCTAAAGTAGATTGGTGACCTTGAAAAACTTCTTAGCATGGACACTTTGTTACATAAGGTTTTTCTTTTTTTTTTTGTTTTTCACAATCAAATCTTTATTAAAAGTTGAACAGAACAAAAACTGAACAGAGTAACCTGTACAATTAAGTTGTTTTTTTTTTTATGTGAGATTTAATCAAGGAGCCTGTGGGTATGGACAACAGGCGTGTGGTGGACTGGTGCACCTTAGAAATACCTGGGTAAATCACTAAAGTATGGAGCAGACAGACTTTACTCTCCATATGCCTTTTACAGCTAAATTCCAGGCAAACAACTAAATATGTTGATGAAATACATACATAGGTGCTGTTTTCCCCACCAATGAACTTGTATTTCAGTCCATCCAATCCTAAAAATTATGACACTCGCCCCAAGTCTCAAGTCGCTTGACATCCAAAATCCCATTGAAATGAATGGGAGCCGTCTTAATATACAGTACTGAAGTCGATTCGACTTCAAGGCGACTTCAGAAAAGGTTCCTGTACTACTTCAAGGCAACTTCTATCCGACTTGTGCCCATAGAATTCAATGGAAGTCGCCTCCAAGTCGGATCCCCCATCTATATTGAAGCGACTTTGAAGCTACTTTACAGGAAAAAGAAAAGAAGGCAACCCTCCTCCCTCTCTTCTCTAATTGGTCACAGGCAAAGTCACCTGGCATGGATGTCGCTTCAGGTCGCGTTGTAAGCCGCCCAAAGTTGAACTGAAGTCACGCTGAAGTCGCCTTGAAGTAGTGTTCATATCGCCTAGTAAAGTCGCTTCTGAAGTCGGATCGCCTGGGTGTGAACCGGCCCTTACAGGCCCCCACCCTGTGACTGTACAATAAAAGGAGAAGCAGCATTTTTATGAGTGCTCTCTGCCGCTCTGCTCTCCTCTCCTAACATCATGCTTTTTGGACTCCAACACATCTAACACCCTGTGCTGCTTCTCCCTGCTTTTGCTGCACCATTCAGGCACTTACACTGCTTGCATTAAAAACTATTTTTAATGATATATTAATGGATTCAAAGCTACATTAAATTGTGCCTTTTATATCTACTAGGAGTTCAGCTTTAACACAAGTCTGCAAAATATGCAAAGATAGTAGCAAATTCTTACCTTATCTGTTCTTGAGATATTAATGTGAGCCTTACTGACTCTTTTGTCAAACTGTCTGATAAGTGAAAGGATTTATCTTCATTATACAAACCTGAGCAGTCTGGTGTTTAATGAGAAAAGCTGCAACCTCAGCTTCCATGTAGTCTCAAAAACTCTGAAAGCATCCTACCAAACATAGAACTATTTTTGTAGAGAAAATGAGAACTTCTATAAAAAATACATTTCTGGGGTAGGCAATCCAGAAACATACATACTTGTCAGTATGTAGTCAGTTGGGTTGATTTACTAAAAGCAAATAGCCTGTCCACTTTCAGGGGAAGTTGCACTTGACATGGGTATTTCCTTTAGCGTTTAGTGAATGTGGTGAAATTTTATTTTGCAAAGACCACCCAGTAATGTGCAAAGAAAATAAAAAAACATTTTTGCTTACACATGATTGGATAATGGAAGTCAGCAGAGCTTCACCTTATTCACTATGCACTATTCCCATGAAAAGCGAATAGTCTATTCGTTTAGTAAATTAATTCCAGTGACTCATGACATAGAACAGCAATCATGTGAATGCCAGCCTTGGATTATGCATGTTAAAAAACATGTCAGCAATGGCTAATACAATATTTCCATCCTTGCAGGGTTCCTTTAAAAGAGAAGTATGGTCAAAGCTCTTTTGGTCATGCTTCACTTCTGGGTCACAGGTGTGTGCTTACTTTCACAACCTTGCTGAATCCCACTGTCAGCTGATGTCATAGAGAGACTCCAGGCTGTGGAAGGATCCTAACCATATTGTTGGGATTCACCCAGCTGCCTGATTGACAGTTGACTCTGGCTCTCCACGCTCTGCTGAGAGCTGAAGGAAGCTGCATCCGCCTAATCAAAAGCCTGACGCTCCAGTGAGCACTGGAGGAGCAGAGCAGGGAACATTGGTGGCCCATCCATACAGGGTGCAGAGGCGCCACCCCCCTAATCCATGCTCCCTGCCCCAAATTTACATGCAAGGCACCGGACACATGGATTCCATTGGGTTTTTTTTTTTAGAAGCACATGATTAGAGCCAGAGGCTCTAATTGGCTTCAAGAAAGGGTGGGCACCCAGTTGTGGGTGGGGTGGGCACGCCCACCCAGTTATGTGACAATAGTGAATTAATATTCCTTCCTGATTCTCCTCCCCAAAAATCTCGGCTCAGGAAGCGGGTCCTGAGACCTAACTGACAGAGAGGAGAAGTGATCCAATTGGCCGCTGACGAGGAGGAGAGAGGAGACGCAGGGGAAGCCATGCCGCTGTGAAGCTGAGGAAGGAGGGGACGCAGGGGGAAGCCACCACCTGCTGCCCAGAGGAAGCCCGTGACCTAGATGGGGTAAATGCTGGGACCGATCGACCGACCAGGGGGGTGTATATCTACCACCAGCCGCCACTGACAGGGAATGGTGACTGACAGTCACTGCTTTCAAACTTGAGAGGACTGAGAACCGAGCGATTAGCGGTCATGTGACCGTTCAGTTCTTGGACTTAGAGCCGGCCAGTGACAGTTGCAGCATCTGGCCAGATCCAGGACAGAAGAACAGAATGAGAGAAAATCTATTTTCACTGCCAACTATTGTATTTAGTCTGTCCAAGCCCAAACAATGACTGCATGTGATAGAATGTACAAAATATTAGTGCAGCACCTCAAAAGCATAATTAACGAAAAACATGTAGCATAAATTAATAATGCAATTAAGTCCAAGTAATAAGGCTGAAATCCCGGTGTAATGTCCAATATAGTGACAAATATAGAGCAATAACATCAGTGTTGATACAGTAATTCTTCTTAGAAGTGCTTCAGTGTTGTTCCACCACCAACAAGTGAATTTCAAACGCAGCGTATAGTTGCCATCACAGCAGCATAAATCCTGAAAATGTTGATCCAGCAAAGACAATTGTAGCATAAGGACTCAAAGCACCTCTCCTTTAGAAAGCCTCCAACTCCGCCCCGGCAGAGATTTTGGTGCTGATGTCACGCCGCTGTTCGATTCCGGGTCGACAGGGCTTTCAGATGGTGTGTTTATTAATTCACTGTCCTATATCTGCTGTGTGCATGTTTTTAACATTAACTACTACACTACTGGAACTTTTCTCTGGATCTTGGTGAGCTTCATTCATCCATAGTTAAATGCTTTCTAAAGGTGAGGCCCTTGGAGTCCTTATGCTACAGTGGTCTTTGCTGGATCAGCATGCTATTTTGGGCATTTATGCTGCTGTGATGGCAGCTACTTGCTTTGGCGAGTTTGAAATGTACTTGTTGGTGGTGGGAGATCACTGAAGCACTTATAAGAAGAATTGCTGTATCAACACTGGTGTTATTTCTCTATATTTGTCACTATATTGGACATTACACCGGTATTTTAGCCTTATTAATTGGACTTTGTTACATTATTCATTTATGCTTTATGGTTTTCGTTTTATATGCTTTTGAAACACTGCACTATTATTTTGTACATTTTCACTGAAGCAGAGATATACTGCTTTTTGGTGTAAGCGGCTTTACCAGGAATTATTTTACACAGCATGGACATCACTTTCTTCATATTATTCTAAGGGAGAGGACGCAGTCACTGTTCGGATGACAATTTTCCCTTTGGCTAAATACATTTTTAATTTTTGTCAAGCCGGGTGGTTGCAACAGGGCCATCTGTGACTTGAATTGCACCTGATCCAGCAGAAGTTCACCAAGACTGGAGTTGTATATGCCTAGCTTTTAACTGATGGAGGGTGGCTTTCGAAAATAAGTGTGACTGCAGTTAAAGTTTGTTCATTTCAAATATTTTCCATTACTGGGCTACTGTTAAGATCATATTTTGCTATTTTTGGACCAGTGTGGGAGTGTTTGGAAATGACATCTGGCAACCTTTGCGTGTTGTACTTTTCATTGTATAATGTGAGTTGGAAAGGTTCACCTTGTGCTGCTCCCACCTGCCCTTTAGATGGGATCAATCAGGCATGTTCGTTTTGCTGTGCTTCTATACAAAAAGAACATACATAGAATTATAAGGCTCCTCGATACATTCATAATTACATTTTTGTTTTCCAACCTTGCTATACCATACAGATGAAGCTGATAACATTTACATATGCATTATACAAATAAAAAATGTGATTCCATTTAATACAAGTCTAGTCTTTGCTGAATGTGCCCTTTTACTGAGCTGAAAAAGGTCATCCATGAACTATTCTTCTTTACTTTTATAATCAGAAGAATGTAACCACACAAACAGGATTCTTCTGGATGAATATGTGCAGCATGCAGTAATTTATAGATGCCAATTGGATATCAACTTTTAAGAGTTTTCACTACAGTAAATCTCATTAGTTGTTAGTTAAGGGTTACAGCAATAATCTTTATTGCTCTTTGCATTGCTTCTCTGAAAAAGATCGATAGGAGTGAATCCATGTAGGGAGGAAGGGAAAATTACATACTGATCCTTTCCTGTACAATAATAGCAATCTTCTGACTGTTTAAAAGCACTTACGCTAGGTGTTGTTCTTTTTTCATATAGAAAAGGTTTTGCTGTATTGATATAACCATAAAAAAAATCTCTCCCTTTGCCCCCACTGCATGCTAGGCACTGTTCAACGTCTAAGCTCACACTGAGCACTCCTTTGATCTCTACCACCACTGCTAAAATGTTACCAGTATTGTTGGCATTTGCACATTCTATGGCAGGGGTCCTCAAACTATGGCCCTCCAGTTGTTCAGGAACTACAATTCCCATCATGCCTAGTCATGTCTGTGAATGTCAGAGTTTTACAATGCCTCATGGGATGTGTAGTTCCGCAAGAGCTGGAGGGCCATAGTTTGAGGATGCCTGATCTATGGCTTGGCCATCACCCCTTGTCTGACAAAACTTGGCCCTAAAAATTGATTGTTTAATTCTACATTGAGGAGAAGCAGGGGGCGTGCCAAACATTCTCCCATACTGGTCAGCTGTGGGCATTGGAATGGTTATGAGGTGAGATGATGGGATTGATTTACTAAAGGCAAATAGATTGTGCACTTTGTAAAGTGCAGTTGCACTCTGTAAGAGCAGTTGCTCCAGAGCTTAGTAAATGAGCAGAAACTCTGCTTACTTCCATCATCCAATCACGTGCAAACAAAAATGCTGTTTTTTTTAAATTTTCTTTGCACATGATTGGGTATTCTTTGTAGAGTGAAGCTTTGCTTTATTTACTGAGCTCTGGAGCAACTGCACTTTGCAAAATGCAAAATCTATTTGCCTTTAGTAAATCAACCCCAATGAGGGTGCATTTAGACACCAGATGGCGTGATCAGGACTAATTTGTTTTATTTATTATTAGGCCTCATGCACACAGGATGTTTTGGACGTTTTTACAGCTGCTGTTTTTAGCTTCAGACATTTTTCCTACAGTCAATAAACTCCCCATCATGTTATCCTATGTGTTCATGCACACATAGGCTGTTATTAACTGTCTTTAGCTGGGGCATTTATGAGCTGTAAAAAAAACCCAGACCTAGTGGGTTCTGAGTGCGTTTTTTAGCTGTAAAATCACTCAAACGCTCAAAAACACGCAAAAACATAGCTCACCAATGTTTTTGGATGTTTAAGATCCATTGAGGAAAAAAAACGCTCAAAAACGCTGCTGCTCAAAAACGCTCAAAAACGAGGCCACAGAGATTTGCACAGGTTTGCTTTAAAAGATATCTAAAACCACATGTTTAGAGGAAGGATATTACAGTTGTTTGCCATCTGCATCCTTTTGGGGAGATTTCCCTTCATTTCCTGTCCTTTAAATGCAAAGTAAAAGAAATTCCCTCTTAGACTTACCTCTATTCTTGTTCTTGTGACAACTTGAATTTTGAGTTGCTTTATATCAGATTGCTTGATACATCTCAGTGACTGGTGGCTTTAATCCTGGAGAGCTGGTACTTCCCTTTTCCTTGCTATTGAATTTGTGGAATTTGTTTCAGTATTTCAAATTACTCTCTTTTATTTCTTTAGATCAATGGTAAAAATCTGTGCACGCTTTTTCTTGTATTCTACTAATAAGTCATTTTTAGACAGCGTGAGGCATAGACAAACACCCACCCTGTAAGCGTACAGTCCCCATAGTAATCACATTTACACTAAATGAAAGCGAAAAGCCACTGACAAGTAATAATCTTCAGTGACAAAATGCGTGCAAGTAGCAAGTTTATTAACACAATATCATTTGCTTGTAAAGATCCAACGATACTGTTTTCTGTATTTACAAAAAAACTATTTGCACATTTTACAAACAGCAGAAGTGCAATACTCAACACATTCACAAAAATACTTGAGACCTCCCAAAACCCCTAATGCTATCTTCACAAGAGCATAAAGAAGAGGGATGTTTTTAAAGTCCAGTTTCAGCTAAAATATTTGTGAAGTTAGTGGGGAAGGTTTGGATGCCCTTCTAGGGATTCATTTGCATGATTAAAGAATAATTCCACGCCATCAGTGGGGTACAAGCAGTACTATTGTAAGAGGCCCCAGTGTCTCAAGGGGCCCTTACAATGAAGAATTTAGCAGTCTTTAACCACTTCTTTAACCACTTCAGCCCCGGAAGGATTTCCCACTTTAGGACCAGAGTACTTTTTGCGATTTGGCACTGCGTCGCTTTAACTGACAATTGCGCGGTCGTGCGATGTTGTACCCAAACAAAATTTGCGTCCTTTTTTTCCCACAAATAGAGCTTTCTTTTGGTGGTATTTCATCACCGCTGCATCATTTCTGATCGCCGCTATAAACAAAAGAAGAGCGACAATTTTGCAAAAAAACCCAAATTTCTTACTTTTTGCTAAAATACAAATCCAAAAAAAAAAAAATACAAAAAAAACATTTTTTTCATCAGTTTTGGCTGATTTATATTCTTCTCATATTTGTGATAAAAAAAATCGCAATCGGCGTTTATGAATTGGTTTGCGCAAAAGTGGCTGCATTTACGGACGATGAGAATTAATTTCTGGGGTTTTTATTTATTTATTTATTTTTTTACTAGTAATGGCGGCGATCTGCGATTTTTAGCGGTACTGCGATATTGGGGCGGACATGTCGGACCATTTTGACACTTTTTTGGGACCATTGGCATTTATGCAGCGATCAGTGCTATAAAAATGCACTGATTACTGTGTAAATGCCATTGGCAGTGAAGTGGTTAACCTGCAGGGGGCACTCTAAGGGTTAACAGTGTTCCCTGGGCGTGTTCTAACTGTGTGTGGGCTGCCCTAGCAGGGGAAGGGAAGTGATCACAGCTTCCATGTAGAGGAAGGCTGTGATCACAGCCCTTCCTCCTCTCACAGAGCGGAGGTCCGTGTTTACTTACACAGACCTCCGTTCTTTCACTCCGGGGGGGGAAGCATCGCAGGTAGCCGGCGGAGATCGAGTCCGCCGCACCCGCTCCCTGGCCCCCCGGACACAGTGAGCGTGCGAGCGCGCCTCCGGCGGCGCACGCGCACTCACAGTGCACAATCTCGCAGCCGCTGTCGTATGACGCCGGTTTGCGTTATCGAGCCACTTTGTCACCGTCAACCTGAGGTTGACGGTCGGCAAGTGGTTAAGTCTATGGGAGGGGGACACCCGGTTTGGGGACACCGTTCTCCCGAACCATAGCCGATAAAAACAAACTTGGGTTACATAGGGAGGGCTCCCTGGGCAACAACTGGTCCAAGTTTGGGACCTCCAGCACCTATGGTTCGACCGTACTGGGTCCTCAAATTGACCTGTCATTGACCAGCAATTGTCGGGTGAATTTCAGACTTAACATTGGTGTCTATGGGAGGGGGTCACCCAGTTTGGGGACACTGTTCTCCCGAAACACTTAGGTCACATGGAGAGGGCCCCCTGGGCCACAACTGGTCCATGTTTGGGACCTCCAGCGCCTATGGTTCGGCTGTACCGAGTCCCCAAATTGACCAGTCATTGACTGGCAATTGTCAGGTGAATTTCGGACTTAACATTGGAGTCTATGGGAGGGGGGCACCTAGTTTGGGGACACCGTTCTCCCGAACCATAGGCGATAAAAAAAACAAACTTGGGTCTCATGGAGAGGGCTTCCTGGACCACAACTGGACCAAGTTTGGGACCTCCAGCACCTATAGTTCAGTGCAAGGTCTTATTGCAAGCATCGGGTGAGGCTGTGCTGCCTGTGCATTGTTTTTTTAACCCCTTGGATCCCACACTAGCATGCATTGCACTTCACTTGAATGGGTCATGCTTGGCAGGCAACACCTGGTAAGTGTGACAAGGTGTATAATTCCTACTGCAGCTGCAACATGTGTACATCCCTTGCCAGTGGGTGGATGTGGTGGGAGGGCCAGTGGGCGGGCCCTGGGGAATGTTGGTGGTCAGACGGGGGACCCAGGTCTAAAGCTGTGTAAGGGGCCCCAAAATTTCTGATGGCTGCCCTGATTACAGGCATCAGTATGTTATACATAGTTACATCGGTCCAGCCTTGACCAATGTAGCTATGTATATACGGTACCTGGCTGATGCCCTTGGAAGTGGGAAATAACTTGAGCAGATAACACTACTTCAGTGATCTCCTCTTGCTTCCAGGTCCCGTGTCGAGCGGCTGCTCTCCTGCATTGTGAACACAGGAGGTCAACCACTCAGAATGGGCACTATTCAGAAAATCCTTTGCATCTTCTCAATGACTCCAAATCATACTCTGGAGAGCATGCTGTTACTGCCCTGCCTCTCCACATGATCTAACCATAGAATGATTTACATTCATTCAGAAAATGCAAAGTATTCACTGAATGGCACCCATGCTGTGCAATCCAACGTCATGTGATTAGTAAACAACAGCGCCTCGCAGCCACTCGGCATGGGACCCAGAAGCAAGTGAAGATCACTGGAGTAGCAGTGTCTACTTCAGTGGTTTCCAACTTCCAGGGGCATCAGCCAGGTATAGTATATACTGTACACTCATTGACCACTACGCCTCCCAGTACTGGGTTGGACCACCTTTGCCGTCAGAACTGCCTTGTGGCATAGATTCACCAAGGTGTTGGAAACATTCCTTAGAGATTTTGGTCCATATTGACATGATAGCAGTTGCTGCAGATTTGTCGGCAGCACATCCATGATGCAAATCTCCCATTGCGTTATATCTCAAAGGTGCTCTATTGGATTGAGATCTGGTGACTGGAGAGGCCATTGGAGTACAGTGACCTCATTGTCATGTTCAAGAAACCAGTGGTGAGATGATTTGAGCTTTGTGACATGGTGCATTATCCTGCTGGAAGGAGCCATCAGAAGATGGGTACACTGTAGTCATAAAGGGATGGACATGGTCAGCAACAATACTCAGGTAGACTGTGGCGTTTAACTGCTTGCCAACCAGCCGCCGCAGTTGCACAGTGTTCTGTGAATGGGAAAACTACAAGTACCGACATCCGTTGTGGCTGTCAGCTTGTAGTTCTCAATGAACTGCCAGGGAGCTGTTGATTACTCTAGGTAGTTAATTGAGCTTCCTGTCAGAGTGTAACTGCCTGCCCATATCAAAGGTATGGGCAGACAGCTACACAGACAATCTGCAGGACCATGGCAATGCTTTACAGGTCCCTAACAAAAATAATAAATGCATTTTTTTTTCCTGCAAAAAATGTGCATTTATTATTTATTTTTTTTGAAAAGTGAACTTACCCTTTAATTTCCTGCCTAGGATTAGAGGCAATAAGTGATGGAAATCTGTCAGAGAATACAGCAATAAAAACACACTTTTAATGAAATGGGAAGGGGCTAGAAATTCAGCAGTGTCACTGTCCATTTTGGGAAGATTCCCTCAATCTCCAGTCATTGCAGCAAGAAAGGAGATGAAATCTACAGCGACACAGACTGTAATAAAAATCAGCAACACATCAAACCACAATTCACAGACTTTCAAGTAACTCCTTTGTTAGAGGGTGGGTGCACAACTGTGGTGCCATATAAGTCCATAGAAGAAAACAGCCAGTGCGGCAAGTGCAAATGTAGATAGTAAAATTTGCTGAAGTCCAATATCAGCAGAATAGATACACCACATTTCTGGAGCATGGATGCTCCCTTTATCATGGTGATAAGTAGAAACTCTTCACTTGTCACCTTAATAAAGGGGGGGGGGGGGCGCAGTGGCCCAGAAATGGCAG
Source organism: Glandirana rugosa (assembly GCA_018402905.1). Taxonomy (NCBI): domain Eukaryota; kingdom Metazoa; phylum Chordata; class Amphibia; order Anura; family Ranidae; genus Glandirana; species Glandirana rugosa. The sequence continues at coordinate 837,945 of BLSH010283812.1, forward strand.
TGAATCTAACATTGGTTAAATCTGGGAATTCAATAAAGTTTACTATCTCTCAACCTCCCTGGCAGTATGATTATGTCAGATTTTTGTGTCTAAAAGCAGTACATTGTTTTGCATAGAAATTTGGCTTTTTATATTGTAGGCCTGTAATTCTTAGGAATAACTCACTTAAATCTGTCCAAACAAGAGTCTAGTAGTCATCCTGGGTATGATAAATTTTGAAACACTAAATCATAAATGATAATATAATAAATAACTATAAATAATTATCAAAAATAATATAATAATAATAATAATAAAATGTATTCAATAATGTAATCAAATCAAAAACACTGAAATTTGCTCATTTGCAGAATTGTCGCTGTCATCACTTTCAGTGTCTGATGATAAATTTCCCAAAAAATCTGTATCACTCAATTCTGCAAATGATTCTTATTTACTATCGCTGTTTTCTAGCTGGTCAAAACCACTTTTGACGTAAAGGGACACTTTTTGGTTGCCATGGACGTTCTCCAGTTTCCAGGCAGAAAGAATGACACATATAATATAAAAGTGCATGCAGGGCACTGGGCAAACCACTAGGGACAAAGGGGATTTAAAATGTTTTCATACAGTAATGTAATCTTACAAATTACAGTGTACTGTATGTGTTGTGTGTGTTTCACTATTTGAATTTCCCGCTGGTCTCCGCCCCCATGCGACGCGACGCTCGTAGGGAACAGAGCTCGGCATCGCAGAGTGAATTGGGTGGAAGACACAGCCCGCTGACACAGTGGGGGGACATCGATGGATCCAGGGGACAAGGTAAGTAACGCTGACCTGATCCAGTAATGCAATGACGAGTGTGGCTTGGGGTTATCGCTCTTGGTATAGAAAATTCACCCCAAGCCACATTCGGGAATACCGCCAGGGGGGTTAAATGGCATGCTTTCTGTTTTTTCTATGCTTTAGGAGTTTCTATGCCAAAGGATTTTATATTTCACATAGCATAATAAACTTGTGCTCAGTTTAAACACATAGGGGTTGATTTACTAAAGGCAAATAGACTGTGCACTTTGCAAAGTGCAGTTGCTCCAAATCTTAGTAAATGAGATAAGACTTCACTTTGCAAAGAATACCCAATCACGTGCAAAGGAAATACAAAAAAAAAATGCATTTTTGCTTGCACATGACTGGATGATGGAAATCAGCAGAACTTCTGCTCATTTACTAAGCTCTTGAGCAACTGCACTTCCTGAGTGCAAATGCACTTTGAAAAAGTGCACAGTCTATTTTGTCTTTAGTAAATCAACCCTATAATGTGCAAAGTAATTTAAAAAAAAAACATTGCGTCCATCAGACGCGCTTATTGGCTCCCGCTGTGCCCAATCACAGCAGGAGCGGGTTGCCGGCGGCACGCCCCAGACCCTGTGCACAAAATCACCTACAGGTAAGTGATTTCAAGCAGGAGGGCCGTCCTGCCACAGTATATCTGTGTCGGGCGGTCTTAAAGTGGTTAATGTATATGTGTCCCACCCTCTAGTGTGTGCTAAAAGTAATGTTATCTTAGGCTTGGGCTCAGGGCTGGTGCAAGGATTTTTGACACCTCATTTTGCCTCCCCGACTCTACCCCCTTTTCCATGCCCAGCCTGATCAGCGCCAATCAAATGCAGCCTCACCAGCGCCCATCAATACAGCTTCACCAGTGCCAATCAATACAGCCTCACCCATGCCCATTAAATACAGCTTCACCTGTGCCCATCAAATACAGCTTCTCCTGTTTCCATCAAATAAAGCCTCACTTGTGCCCATCAAATACAGCTTCACCTGTGCCCATCAAATACAGCATCACCTGTGCCCATCAAATACAGCATCACCTGTGCCCATCAAATACAGCCTCACCTGTGCCCATCAAATACATCATCACCTGTGCCCATCAAATACAGCATCCCCTGTGCCCATCAAATACAGCCTCACCTGTGCCTGTCAAATACAGTCTCATGGGAGGTGGACGCGGGGGGTCATTTGGCAGATCAGTCACTATTTCTATATACATTTGCAAATGGCATGTGATAATACAATCTCATTATCTCAGTCAGACAATGTCAGTTTTTACATGAATCAATGCAGAGCAGCCAGTGACAGATCAACAGTGGCCAGGCGCCCTAGGTGAGAGTGCACTCTAGGCAGCCGCCTACTCCGCCTAGTGGTAGAGCTGGCTCTACTTGGGCTGTAAATCCGGGTCAGGGTTTAGTGACTTGAGGGCTGGGTGACTCATCTTGCAGCTCTCTCTGATACTTCCCCCTGGTCTGGAAGTTTGTAGAAACTTCCAGAGCTGGAGGCTGGAGGTAAGGAGGGACTGTCATGCATATTTATGAGGCCTCAGTCAATCTCCAGCCTTGGGCTGGCAGGGGGCAGAGCTTATCTCATAAATAGACATGAGCCATGCCAGCAGGGCAGTCAGGTAGAATATGGAGATGGAGTGCTGAGGAGGCTGCCAGTGGCCCTTGTGGGTGCCCCCTAGTCTGGGGGGTTACCTCGAGTCTAGGGCTCGGGTGCTGGAAGTTCCCCCTAAAACAGCACGTCTGGGAGGTCTCCTGAGAGCCAGCCATGTGGGCTGGTGAGTGTCAGTCTGAGAGGACTGTGAGGACAAGTCAGCCTGGAGGGCTAGTGAAAAGGGGCAGATGCAGCCAGGCAGGTTGGCAGTGCCTGAAGAGGTGGTGCTGGGATCAGTAACAACAGGAGGAATGTAAACTGGACACTGACATTCTGCTACACAGCCAAGGGGCCTCAGGATCCTGCCTGTAATGGGCCATTGCTTCATTTGACTGAGTGACTGTTGAATAATTCAGTGTTCCAGCTGGGTTATGTAAGCAAGTCAGTGCTGGGGGAAGAAGATGAGCTGTATACACAGACTGTATATAGGAAGAATGTCCCTGAAGTTTGTTTTAAAGTCAAATGGGCATCCCATAATCTCCCATTCCTGTCCAAGTTATTATCCCTCATTAAAAAAAAAAAAAAAAACAAAGTCACGGACTGTTCTCTGACTCTGCAGTGCCTGTGGAAATTCAGTGTGCCTGGCTATGCAGGGTAGGGGATCCCATTCTACTTGCAGCTCCTTAGGGGATGCACTACATGTGAATGCAATTAGTGAAAGCACCTGAAGTTGACTTGATATCAGCCTTTTACCATCCCTGTACAGCAGTATTGATAGGGAAAGGGAAAAACAGCACTAATCAAGTTCACAATATGTAGATGTGCTTACAAGGAACATTCTGATAAAAGAAGAGGGCAGAGTGAACAGAGGGATTCACTTATCAATCTGCTGCTGCTCTTTCACTGTCCCATCAGCAGTTGGAATAGGGAATTGACAGCACTGTATTGCTTAATTGTGGTGTCACTGCCCTGGCTGTGCTCTGCGATGGGACCGTGTAAATCTTAGGAAGGGATAGACAAAAATGCTAATTATTTAGCAGGCAAAACATCTCACATACATATATTTTATTTGTGCATTTAGATGTTTGACTGGAGTTTAGCTTTATTCAATTAGTACAGAATATACTCACAGATATAGAAAAGTTTTAGGGCTGTGTTACAAAATGATGTTTGTTTGTCTAAGACATAAAATCCATAGCAAGGTGCAATTAAGCAATGGCAACGTCTCACAAACTGTAGTGTGAAAAAGAAAAGCTAAAACGGCACACAGATGCTCTGTGAAGTACCTGTTATGTCACAGGGATTTCCCTGCATTGCGGAGCCAACGTGAGTTATTTTCAGCCATCAGCAGCACTGCCTCATCTACAGACATCTGTGGGATATTTCAGGTAACAAGATCTCAGCTTCAAGCATATTTTTAAACCAATGTAATCAGGCAGTCTTGGGCTAATCTTGAGCTATTTTTAGACTAATATTATTATATTTCTGAAAAAGCACGCTAAAAAATGCCTGATTACCCTAATTAAAAATATTCTGGAAGTTGAGATCTTTTTATTAATACTATTACTATTACTACTACTACTAATACTACTCCTAATATTACTACTAATAATATTAATACAGTATTATGATACAGCATGTTGCATACAAGGCCAGATTTGCCATTAAAGTGTATCCCTGACACATTTTGTTTAATTTTGTCGAGAGTAGGAAAGGGGTTAAACCCCTCCATTTTTTCAATGTGCTTTTGTTGTCCATTGAAGTCTATAGGGCCAAAAATGCACTATGTAGCACCAATAGAACCACCTGCACCTTTTCCAAAATTGCACTGCAACTGTAGGGTACCATAGAGAAAAATGTGATTTCTATTGTTATGCATTGCAGCTTGATGGCAGATGCAGTAGAGATTGCACTAGTATGATTGGGGCCTGACAGTCCATTTATAATGTATGGGCTACCTTCAGTGGTGTATTTGGGTTTTGTGCTGCCCTAGGCCTAACTAAACTCATGCACCCCCCTAATTTAGATATGAATCACCCCTTCTGGTCAAGGCCACACCCCTTCCTGTTTAAGACCTGCCCTGAAATCTTCCAGTGGGGAAAGGGCCTTGGGGTGGGGGGGGGGGGGGCAATGGATCCCTTAAGAGATTTCCTTACACTTCCTGTTTGGCTATAGGGCAGCACAACAAATCATTGGTTGGGGCCACCTCCTGGGTCCCTTGGGATCCCCGGGTCCCCTACACATGTATGGGCTGTCCCCCCCTGATGGCGGCCCTGCCAGTGCTTTATGGGGGTACCACACCGGTTTGTCTCCCGGCCCGCCCCATAAGACTGGTGCTACATTAAAGTGTAGTGTAAGCTGACAGGGACTCTTTTCGTGCTGCCCCCCTGCAAAGTGCTGCCCTAGGCCTGGGACTTGTTGGCCTAGGCCAAGATACAGTGTTGGCTACCTCAATGCGGTAGTAAAGTCTGCAATCTGAGATTTTACCTACAAATAAGTTTATAATAAAGCTTACCTGTGGGTATTATTATTATTATACAGGATTTATATAGCGCCAACAGTTTGCACAGCGCTTTACAATAAAGAAGGGACACAGTACAATTACAATACAGTTCAATACAGAAGGAATAGGAGGGCCCTGCTCGTAGAGCTTACAATCTAAAGGGAGGGGGAGGTGGTACAAAAGGTAATGGCTGCAGGGGATGATCTGATAGCGGTGGCTCAAGCACAGGTCTTAGGTGGAGGTGGGGTAGACTTCCCTGAATATGTGAGTTTTCAAGGATCGCCTAAAGGCGGACAGGGAGGGGCTGACAGGACATTCTGGGGCAGGGAGTTCCAGAGGATGGGAGAAGCTCTGGAAAAGTCCTGTAGGCGAGCATGGGAGGAGATAACAAGGGAGCTAGAGAGAAGGAGGTCTTGGGAGGAGCGGAAAGGACGGATGGAGTGATATCTGCAGATGAGATTGGTGATGTAGCTGGGGGCAGTGTTGTGGATGGCCTTGTATGTTGTGGTTAGTATATTGAATTTTATACGGTGGTGTAGGGGAAGCCAGTGAAGGGATTGGCAGAGCGGGGCAGCAGGTGCGAATCGGTTTGTAAGGTGTATAAGTCTGGCAGCAGCATTCATAATAGACTGAGAGGGGGATAGCCTGTGAGGAGGGAGTTGCAGTAATAAAAGCGGGAAATAACCCAGGAGTGAATAAGTTGTTTTGTGGTGTCGCTAGTCAGGAAGGGGTGAATTTTTGAGATGTTGCGGAGGTTGAGGCAGCAAGATTTAGCCAGTGATTGAATGTGGGGGCTGAAAGAGAGGTCAGAGTCTAGGATTACGCCCAGCACGCTGGTATGTGTGGAAGGACCAATGGTTGTGCTGTTGATCTCAATGGTAAAGTCATGAGGAGGGGACTGGGGAGGAGGAAATACTACAAGCTCAGTTTTAGAAAGATTGAGTTAGAGGAAGTGGCGCGACATCCATATTGATATGTCATTCAGTAAGTTTGGGATGCGTGAGGAGGGTAAAATGAATATCTCCTAGACGTACACAAGATATTTGCCCTTTTGACAGCTGGTAATGTCACCGTCACTGCGCTGTTCTTCAGAGCGCTGTGCTATGGACATGACTCCCGCACGCATGCGTAGGAGTGACATCATCAAGGTTTGGCCATTCAAGCTGCAGGAGCCTGTGAACCTGGAAGGAAGACCGGTTGGAGAAGGAAGCCCTGTCAGTGGTGACAGCACATCCCTGGAGGGCTACCTTCTAAGCTAAGTATTTCTTAATGTGCTATGCGACGTGATTATGACATTGCCTTGCAGGGAATTTTTTTTTTTTTTAACCACTTGCCGACCGCCGATCGGCATCTGACGGCGACAAAGTGGTTCGTTATCGCAAAACGCCGTCATACGACGGCGGCTGCGATAACGCGCACTGTGAGCGCGCGCGCGCCGCCGGAGGCGCGCCCGCGCGCTCACTGTGTCCGGGGGGGTCCAGGGAGCGGGTGCGGCGGCTTCGATTGCCGCCGGCTACCCGCGATGGCCCCCCCGGAGCGAATGAGCGGGGGTCCGTGTAAGTAAACACGGACCTCCGCTCTGTGTGAGGGGGAAGGGAAGTGATCACAGCCTTCTCGTACATGAAGGCTGTGATAACTTCCTTTCCCCAGATAGGCAGTCCCCCATACAGTTAGAACACGCCCAGGGAACATAGTTAACCCTTAGCGCGCCCCCTGCAGGTTAACCCCTTCACTGCCAATGGCATTTACACAGTA
>BLSH010283812.1:850190-881904 GCA_018402905.1 Glandirana rugosa
TCCATTTTTTACGAATCCGTAAATTAAACTGAGGAGTGGGGAGAAATATGAATGGACTCGGGAGTAAGCTAGATCGTGACACATGCAGACGTCGAAAAAAGAGGGGAGAAGGTACAGAGTGACGGAAACGACCCCATGGCCCTCGGTAACCGAAGGTGACGACAGTTAGTTTCGTCAGTTAGTACGAACGGTGGAGTAAATTAGTCTCTTGTGAAACGTAAATAAATCCTTTAAGTTTCATGAGACATTTACCGACGGATGTAAATGGTACGTGTTCCTCTCTCGTCGTCTCTGGTCAGAAATAATGTCCCCGTTAAACGTCTCCATCAAAACATAACATAATGATGTGTCTAGACTTTTGGTGTCCTTAGTTTATCTCTTTCAGATCTGTGTAGTAATACAATACAAAACTACCTCTGCAAATTGCCCCTGTAATAAAGACTGGTCTCTGCTGCTCTCTCCTTGTGCATGGTAAATGTAGGCAGCCATTTACAGAGTACTTTGAATTTCCTAAATAAATGCAAAGTGTTCTCTGATTAAATGAGGTGGCAAGCATGATTGACTGCTTTGATTGACAGCAGTGGAAGCCAATGGCTCCCGGTACCCCAGCAAAGGCAGTGAGACATGGAAGAGGGGAGAAAAAAGCTGCAGACGTACACAGTGCTAGATCGAATGAGGGCTCAGGTAAGTATAAAGAGGGGTGAGGAGTCAAATTAAATGCCTAAGCATTTTTTACCTTAATGCAAGGAATGTGTTAAGGTAAAAAAAATGTTTAGGCTTTAGAACCACTTTCAGCAACTTTCTGGAAGTGTCAATCTCTTTGTTTGCTTACAGCATGAGGTTCCAACCCATGCAGGGATCCTGGGGGTTAACTTAGGCTCTGAGGGCTTAGCCATCTGGAAAGTGGGTGCCTAAAAGAAATTTATTAAAACAGGAAGACCTTTGCCAAGCTGTTCCTTTGGAATCACCAGAGCTAGAGGACGCTGGATTATAGAGAAGAACCTCCACTGTTCTAACTTATTGCAGTCAGAGGCCTGGTACAAAGCATACACAAGAACCTCTAATTTTAGGAGTTACTTCAGGGAAGTAGTGGTAGTAACCATGCTTTGGGCATTCCATCTTCCCATCCTGAGTTCTATATTAAAACCTTTGAAAAGATTCCCAAGGACTGGACTATTTTTGTGCAAGAATATTTTTGTTTTAGTTAATAGATTTTTATTGAGTTTTTGAAAAAGATACAGATTATTCCGCTGTGAGTTGACACACATGAAAGGTTGTTCTCAAGACAGTTGGAAAATAAACAAAATGTAGGAAAATACTGATAGAACATACACAACAGTTGGTGCATTATCACATTTAATGTTGTATACTGTTATAATATGACATATGCCAACAATACAGTCTAGTTCAAGGATGTTTCAGTAAGAATTTGAGTAAATTTAACTACCTGAGGACAATATTATCTTGGGAGGGGGGTTTACTTACACCATATGACACTCAATTCAATGAAGGCTTTGTCACAGCAACAAATCAGAAGGTTCCATCATCAGGTCTGGTTATTATTGGGAATACCATAGCTTTGACTATACGGCACCTTGTCGGTAGGGTGATGTCTCTGCTTTTTATAATGTTGTCTAGGTTTTCCATTGCTTTCCTCCCAAGAAGCATGTGTCTCATAATTCCCTAGCTATAGTGACCGTCTGCCATGATCTTGGAGCCTAGGAAGATAAAATCTCTCACTGTTTCTATTTAGTTACATAGTTACATAGTCAGTGAGGTTGGAAAAAGACACAAGTCCATCAAGTCCAACCCATGTGTGTGTTTTTTATGTCGGTTTTATTTACATTGTATATCCCCCAATGTTGTGGTCCCTTAGGTGTGCATCTAACAATTTTTTGAAATTATCTATACTACCAGCAGAAACCACTGTTTTTGGAAGAGAATTCCACATTCTCACTGCTCTTACCGTAAAGAAACTCCTGCTCATCTTAAGGTTAAACCGCCTTTCTTTCATTCTCAGCGAATGGCCGCGTGTCTTTGTGTTTTCCCTTGCGCTGAATAGTTTTGCCCCTATAGCGGGGTCACCAGTACAGTATTTGTACATTGAAATCATATCCCCTCTCAAGCGTCTCTTCTCCAGAGAGAATAAGTTCAGTGCTTGTAATCTTTCCTCATAACTTAGGTCCTCTAATCCCTTAACCAGCTTTGTTGCCCTTCTCTGAACCCTTTCCAATACCAGGACATCCTTCCTGAGGACTGGTGCCCAGAACTGGACGGCATACTCCAGAGACTTGTATAGTGGGAGAATTATTGATTTATCCCTGAAGTTAATCCCTTTCTTGATGCATGCCAACACTTTGTTAGCCTTGCTTGCAGCAGCTTGGCATTGCATGCCACTGCTGAGCCTGTTCTCCACTAGGACCCCTAGGTCTTTTTCCATCCTTGATTTCCCCAGGGGCTCTCCCCCTAGTGAGCAGTTTGCGTTCATGTTCTTGGTACCCAAATGCATTACCTTACATTTTTCTACGTTAAATTTAATTTGCCACTTGTCTGCCCACCCCATTAATTAATTTAATTTATTTCTTCTCCTTCTATTTGCCAAGGATTGATGGGACCGGCTGCCGTGATATTAGTTTTCTTAATGTTCAATTTCAGGCCAGCTTTTGCACTCACCTCTTTAACCTTCTTTAAGAGACTCTTCCTTAGTTTCTGCCATTAGCGTGGTATCGTGTGCATGTCTCAGGTTGTTGATATTTCTCCCTGCGATCTTAATTCCAGCTTGCGATTAATTGATCCTGGCATTTTGCATGATGTACTCTGCATATAAGTTAAATACGTAGGGTGACAATATACATCCTTGCCATACTTCTTCCTCAATTATGAACCAGTCAGTCGTTCCATGTCCTGCTCTAACTGTTTCTTCTTGACTTGCATACAGGTTTTTCAGAAGCCAGATGAGGTGGTCTGGTATTCCCATTTCTTTCCGTATTTGCCCCATCTTGTTGTGATCCATACAATTGAAGGTTTTACTGTAGTCAATAAAGCAGAAGTAGGCATTCTTCTGGAACTCCCTTGCTTTCTCCATGATCCAGCGAATGTTGGCAATTTGATCTTTAGTTCCTCTGCCTCTTCAAAATCCAACTTCTTGTTTACCCAGCTGGAAATAAAGTTGGTAGCCGGGAAAACATAAATTACATGAACTATCTAAAACAGGGCTATCAAGATATGACTAGAGGGGTCAGCCACACAAACCGAATATCAGTATTAAAATAAACATGGGGAACAGATAATGAGAAAGGATGTCTGTTCTGAAGTGCTGTAAATTGGTCACAGTCACAGCTTGTTCACCATGTTTAAATACTGTAAGATCAGCAAAACAGATGTGAGTTAAGGACTAGACATGTGCATGATGAAAAAATGTGTTTAGATTTGTTAATCTAGTTATTTAGTTTTGTCAAATTCGGTTGATTTGTTCATTTCATTTTCGAATTCATGTTTTTTTTCGAAAACATTTTTGAAATGTTTAGAGTTGATCGAACCCGTGGATGTTCGGGTTCGGTGGGTTCGGCCGAACTTCGGAAAAAAGTCTGGGTTCGGTACCGAACTTGACCCGAACTTTATCCCGAACCCCATTGAATTCAATGGTGACCCGAACTTTTCGGCACAAAAATGACTGTGAAAGAGTCCTGGAAAGTGCTAGAGGGCTGCAAAATGATTTTAGAACAATAATCTGTCCCTTACAGCAACAGCAGGAACCTGACCCTATAGAAGTAGGAGATGATTTTAGAACAATAATCTGTCCCTCTAAGCAGTAGACTCTACCTATTCCAGTCAGATCTTTCTGTAATGCAGGATGAGATCTGCAATCTGTCCCTAAAAGCAGTAATAGTAGTAATCTCTACCTATCTATCTATCTGCAATCTGTCCCTCAGAGCACAGACAGCATCCTCTCCCTACACTACCCAGAGAGCATGTGACATGCAGCACTGTGACTCCAGCCTCATATAGAGGCTGGGTCACATGATGCACTGGCCAATCACAGCCATGCCATTAGTAGGCATGGCTGTGATGGCTTCTAGGGAAAATCACGCTTGTTGATTGGCTGCCCTGCAGCTATTCAACATGCGTGATCAAATACCCGAACCCAGAACTCGAACCCAAACTTTTTTTTAAATGTCCGAGTTCGGGTCCAGGTCAGGGACACCTTAAAGTTCGGTACGAACCCAAACTTTACAGTTCGGGTTCGCTCAACTCTAGAAATGTTTTAATCTATAAATTTTGAATTGGCCGAATCGAAAACTTTAGATTTTTTTTTTTAGATTTGAATGTGGCAAAGCGAACAAACAAAAGAAAAATCTTCATCAAATGATTACAGTGACTCTTTAAATCACCTTTGGCTTAACTAAAACAGCATTATTTCTAAATGGCACTCTAATTACAAATACAGTCTTTAATTTCAGAAACATGTTTACAGTTCGAATTCGACTGGAATTCAGTGTAAATTGTGATTTGAATTTCAATTAGAATTTGGGAAATTCAGACAAATTATTCAGAGCATTAGGTAAACTTTGTTTATACTGTAATTCGGATATATCCGAATCACCGAACAATTAAAAATTTGTATGAATATTTATTTGGAACAATACAAACCGCACATGTCTATTTGGGACTGAATTTGTAGCTGCAGTGGCCATAGCAATCAGACACTTCTTGGATCTTTTGGGTCATTCTGACAACATATCCACAAAAAATTGCACTACAAATGAAAATGTAAAAAATTGTTATGTTAAGTAACAACATGATTTATTCAAATGCAAGTAAACATGTGGAGCTTGTATAATCTGGGACACACAGTGTATAGGAATGAAGTGGGATTGACAGAATGTGCTTTTCTGAAATGTGGCTGCAGATGTGAGCTAGCAGTGACAGCTATATATTTGAATGATGCTTTGCATGTGTCAAACAGTCAGGGAGCTTTAGATATGTCTCTATTACTCCGGAGACTGTAATCTTCCCAAAGGAGATACTGTCACATGAAATTTGTGTTGTGCTGTTCCTTTCCGCATGACATTGTATATCTCCAGTAAATATGTGTAGGGACGCATTCCCAGGGCTGCCTCTGGTCCTTCAACAACACAGTTGATTCAAATTAAACTGAACATTGTTCATTCTTTTAAAGAAATGTATAGTTGAAATGCAGTTATTTTCTGAGCTTCAAAACTCGATTACGGCTGGCTTACAAATATTTCTTTGATAACTAATATTGATATAAAACATGACAAATGTTTAAACAAATCTGAACCTTTATGAGATCCATAAAGCTCTGTGTTCTTGAGATTTTGTTCACTTGAGAGATTCCTTTCTCCCTATACAAGTCAAGGGAAATGAAAAGGTAGCTTGTAGATTTTAAGGAACTCTACATATACAGTATAAGCACATGTAGCGGTACCCCCGCAGGGGCTGCTGGACAGTGGTGTAGCTAGAACCTTCAGGGCCCCAGTGCAAGAAACCATGAAGGGCCCCCCTGCCCCACAACCTGGGCTCTTCCCTCCAGGCCCGGTGGTGGAACTCCAGGGCACGGTCCCAATTATGACCTTTGTGACCTCTGTAGTTCCGCCACTTGTATATCAGTCCTTCTTTTATTTTTGTTATTTTATTTATTATTTTTCTTTACACTATTATTTTTTAGGAGCCTAAACAGACCTCCGATGTTCTATCTTTGAGACAGAGAAGGAGACTGAGGACACAGCCCTCAATCTCCTCCTCTGCAGCCTCAGCTACACAGAATAAATGGACAGGAATAGCTCTGTAAAGAGATTCCAGTCCATTCATAAACGAAAGCATAGTAAACGCAGTTTACTATGCCACAGTTATGAATGGACAGAGTTGGTGATCTGTATGGATCACTGACTCTCCATTCAGAAAAAGACACATTTACCGGCCCCTTTCCCACTCTCCATCTTGACAGATCCCCCACAGCAGCCGGCGAGAGAGGGGATGGGGGAAGCTGGCAGAGCTGCAGAGGACAAGGGGGGTCCGGGAAAGAGCACAGGGAGACTGGAGTGAGCAAGAAAAGCTGGATAGGAGGAGAGACTGGTATTGATAGACCCCCCCTGTCCTCCAGCCACCCTACACTGGTACTGCTAGACCCCCCTGTCCTCCACCCACCCCGCACTGATACTACTGTATCCCCCTGCCTCCAGCCACCCGGCTGAGACTGTTGTTTTCTTCCCCACCATCTTCAGTGACCCCACACTGGTACTGCTGGACCCACCATCCTCCAGCCAAACCATTGCTAGACCCCTCTCTGTCCTCCAGCCGCCCCATGGTGGTACTGCTGTACCCCCCTGCATCCAGTGACCCCCGTTGGTACACCCACCAAATCCCCAAGTGGGGGATGGGGGTCCTGTCCTCAGGGCAGATGGGGTCCCTGTCCAAAGGGGAGATGTGGTCCCTGTCCCTAAGCGAGATTGGGTCCCTGTCCCCAGGGCTGATGGGAACCCCCTTCCCCAGGGCAGGTGGGAGCCCTGTTGCCAGGACAGATGGGGTCCCTGTCCCCAGGGGAGATGGGCTCCTTGTCCTCAAGGCAGATGGGCTCCCTGTCCTCAAGGCAGATGGGGGTCCCTGCCGTCCCCAGGTCAGATGAGCTCCCTGTCCCCAGGGCAGATGAGCTCCCTGTCCCCAGGGCAAATGGGGGCCCTGTCCCCAGGGCAGATGGGGGTCCTGTCCCCAGGGCAGATAGAGTGGGGCATGGGTCATTCCCCAGGGCAGATGGGCTCCCTGTCCCCAGGGCAGATGGGCTCCCGGTCCTCAGGACAGATGGGCTCCCTGTCCCCAGGGCAGATGGGGGCCCTGTCCCCAGGGAAGATGGAGTGGGGTATGAGTCGTTTCACTCACTGTGACTAAGCTGTAGGGTCAGGTTGATGGAGCGCAGGCACTAATAAGATGCATACTGTGCTGCGGCCGGCCGCCCTCCAAGCATGTATCCATGGTCCACTGGGTTCCCACCAGCATCACAGACAGGGCTGATCAGCATGGGAGGCCACATTACTCTCCGAGGGAGATCTGTGTATGATGGGGAGAGGAGGGGGGTGGGGCTGAGAGACAAGCTTGCAGCGTACTCCAGGGAGCCGTCTCTCATAGGGCTGCACAATGCCTCTGTGGGTAGGAGAAGAGTGCACCTGAGGGCTGTGCCTGGGCTTTGTTACAAAGGAGTGGATGGAGTGACTCGTGAAGGGGGTGGGACTCTGGCTGGATGGACTCTGGACTGAACAGCGCTATGTGGCGAAGGAGAGAAGGTCCGGAGGAGCCGGCCGAAGAGACGCAGGTGTGGGATTGTGAGATTAGCAACCAGTGCAGAAGAGCAGGGAGCTCTGCTACCCACACCATCCTCCAGCCACTCGGGTGCTTGTACTACAACCCACTCAGCTGCCTCAAGCTGGCACCAGCCCTATGTACAGGGGGCCGCATGGGCCCCCTAAAGCATGGGGCTGGGTAGCAATTGCAATCCCTGCACCCTCTGTAGCTACGCCCATGCTGCTGGATGTTGTGGTCCACCTGTCACCCTGCCCAGCCCAGCATTCACTTTCTCAGGCACACAAAGTCATTGAACAGTCCGTCAACTTTGTTTTGTATTTTATTGAGGGGTTAATCTTTGGATGGGGTTAGGGGATTTATGAGATGCCCAGAATTGAAGCTGAAATATTTGCATTGGGACACAACTATGTACATTCCCTGTACATATTTACACTTCACACTCCTCCTGCACAAAACTTCCTCGCAGACCATCACTCTCTTCCTCCTGCACAAAACTTCCTCTCAGGCGCAGCTAACACATGGTTAGGCCTGACTCTGGTTCCAGCCAGGCCTTGCAGAAATGCTTTTTGCAGACAGGGACGGCAGGCACCTGTGGTGTTGCCAGAAAAGTTGAAATGATTGAATGCTTGCTGCCCTTGGTGGACTACTGATCCCAGTAAGTCCTCTTCAGGCCCTGACAGCCCTTCTGGCCGCAGCTATTTACAAAAATGTGAGGGGTGCACTCACTTTTGTGAGATACTGTATATTCACTTCAGTCATCCAATTATGTGCAAGACAAATTTCTGCTGAATTTTTAACTCCCAGACACATGAATGGGTAAATAAACTGTAACTGCATCTTTGGTGCAATTACACATACACTATATTACCAAAAGTAGTGGGACACCTGCCTTTACACGCACATGAACTTTAATGGCATCCCAGTCTTAGTCAGTAGAGTTCAATATTGAGTTGGCCCACCCTCTGCAGCTATAACAGCTTCAACTCTTCTTGGAAAGCTGTCCACAAGGTTTAGGAGTGTGTCTATGGGAATGTCCTAAAATAATCACAGCGCCTAAGATAGAAAAAGACCAAACTATGAGGAGCTAAAAACAGAGTATAAATATGTGTCCTGAAAAAAACATTAAAATCCAATAAAGTTCATGTTAGAAACCAGTAATAGTTTTTCAGAAAAAACATTGGGAGAAAAGTTCAAATGGAACATCAAAAAAAGGTATATATCAGTCTATATGGTTCGTTCATTAAAGCTTATTCCCAAAGAGATTCAAATCCTTCATCGATGGATGATCATTGTATTTTTCATTATCTTACACCATTAGTTATAAATAGGGGTAGAGACAGAAGGGGGGGTATACCCCAGACGACGGCTTTTGAGCAGAAACGCGTTGGGTTCCTGGACTCCTTCTGTCTTATTGATTTTATTATGAGCTCTTTTATATATGGAATTTTGTGAGTATTTTTAATCCCTTATTCAAAATAAACCTCGCATCAAACAGTATTACACTATTGTGGCTTTCTTTCCTCATATAAACTATGTGGTGAATGCTGACATCTATCTGGAGACGACGGTTCGGGAGTGTATGAGCCATCAGCTTGGAACCTCTCTTCCCCTCCATACCTTAGCCCTCATTGGCAGATGACACCATACTGTGGATACTCGAGTTGGATTTTCTGATATCCGCGCATGATCTACCAACATCTGGTAAGCTCACACCCATTATATATATCGTTTGTCTAGTAGACCACATCAGGAATTTCTGGGGGTTGGATACCCCTTCCATCGATGAAGGATTTGAATCTCTTTGGGAATAAGCTTTAATGAACGAACCATATAGACTGATATATACCTTTTTTTGATGTTCCATTTGAACTTTTCTCCCAATGTTTTTTCTGAAAAACTATTACTGGTTTCTAACATGAACTTTATTGGATTTTAATGTTTTTTCAGGACACATATTTATACTCTGTTTTTAGCTCCTCATAGTTTGGTCTTTTTCTATCTTAGGCGCTGTGATTATTTTAGGACATTTATTGACAATTGGATCAGTTGTTTCGCGAGCAGCCTAGGGCCATAATTGGATTTTGTAGATTTGATTTTATTTTGTGGGCTTGGGCTTTCCTTAACTTTTTCTTGGCTGTGTCTATGGGAATGTTTGACCATTCTTCCAGAAGCACATTTCTGAGGTCAGGCACTGATGTTGGATGAGAAGGCCTGGCTCGCAGTCTCCACTCTAACTCATCCCAAAGGTGTTCTATCGTGTTGAGGTCAAGACTCTGTGCAGGCCAATCAAGTTCCTCCACCCCAAACATGCTCATCCATGTCTTTATGGACTTTGCACTGAGCTCTGGTGCGCAGCCATGTTGGAGCAGGAAGGTGCCATCCCCAAACTGTTCCCACAAAGTTGAGAGCATGGAATTGTCTTGGTATGCTGATGTCTTAAGAGTTCCCTTCACTGGAACTAAGGGGCCAAGCCCAACTCCTGAAAAACAACCCACACCATAATCCACCTCCACCAAATGATTTGGACCAGTGCACAAAGCAAGGTCCATAAAGACATGGATGAGCAAGTTTGGGGTGGAGGAACTTGATTGACCTGCACAACACCTCAACACCTCAACCTTTGTGATGGAGTAGAGCGGAGACTGCGAGTCAGACCTTCTCGTCCACATCAGTGCCTGACCTCACAAATGTGCTTCTGGAAGAATGGTCAAACATTCCCATAGACACACTCCTAAACCTTGTGGACAACCTTCTCAGAAGAGTTGAAGCTGTTATAGTTGCAAAGGGTGGGTCAACCCAATATTGAAACCTACAAACTCAGACTGGGATGCCATTAAAGTTCATGTACACGTAAAGGCAGGCATCCCAATATTTTTGGTAAAATAGTGTATATTAAAGCTTTCCTTACCCTCAGACCCTCTGCCATTCTTAGGGTTCATTCACACCAGCCACTGCATTGCAACACATTGGCTGGTGTGCAGTTAAGTTTGGCGCTGTGTTGATAATACATATGCCATGGCACCTTTCTGCCTGCAAGCTGTGATTCCTGTACTGACTCCCAGCACCTCTGTAGTTCAGAAGGCAGGCTCTTTGGGCTCTATGATATATGCGACATAGCAGTACCTATCAACAGGGCAT
Source organism: Glandirana rugosa (assembly GCA_018402905.1). Lineage (NCBI taxonomy): Eukaryota > Metazoa > Chordata > Amphibia > Anura > Ranidae > Glandirana > Glandirana rugosa. The sequence goes on from BLSH010283812.1 coordinate 860,646, forward strand.
AGTAAATAAGTTTCACAGAATTCAAGATAAATGTGTGGGGGTCTTCACAAGTTTACAGACTTCTAGATCCTTCAGATTATTAGGAGCAGGCTAGAAATAATTGAAATGCAATGCGGAAATGAATATATAATTTTATTTTTTGAGCAAAGATTTGCTTTATACATTACATGAGAGAAAGAATTGTAGGGCACAAGATTACTGTGCTGCATTGGTGCTGTATGATGGAAGCCATAAGCCACAATTACAAGACTCTTCCATCTGTCTTTCTCTCATACGTATGCATTCATTTATTCATACAGAATGTTTATAAAGAATGTATCATGCCATTTGCATTTAAATGCCCCTTTAATAACTGCACATATTATATATAAGAGGTCATTCCAGTTATATAACAACACATTTTAAATGTACTTTCAAGGTCACTTTTATTTACAGCATTTAACAAGGTCTGTTCCTACAGCCGGAAGCAGGCTTTGGATTGATTTTTTTTTAGGTGTGCTGATTGCTAGTTCTCTATAACAGCAGCTATTATTAGATTACAATGATTTATTAAAGCTGATGTATTATGGAGATCCAACAAAGGACCATTCAAGGCTTACCTTCCCATTGGGGTCACTGGGGACAGAATGATGTTCCTGTTATCGGATCTCTCATCGACGACTGTATACAAAGATTATGTTTATATTGGATGTAAACCAAAAATCTATTTTCTGTGTTCAAATATTTTTTTATTTTGTTCTCTTTTATATTTTTAGTGCTCATGCACACAGGACGATTTTACAGCTGCTGTTAGGGGCGTCTGATGCTTTTTTTAACTGCCTCTAAACGCCCCTCCATGTTAGCCTATGTGTCCATGTACACATATAAACTTTCAGAGGCATTTGGAGGCCTAAGCGTTTAGGGTTAGTAGTAGTGTTGAGCGAACCCGGACTGTAATGTTCTGGTCCATACCGAACTTTGGGGTGTCCGGGACCCGGACCCGAACACGGACATTTCAAAAAACATTTGGGTTCGGGTTCTGGGTTCTGGTAGTTGATCACGCAAGTTGAATAGCTGCAGGGCAGCCAATAAACAAGCGTTTCACTGGTTTGCCGTTAGAAGCCATCACGGCCATGCCTACTAATAGCATGGCTGTGATTGGCCAGTGCATCATGTGACCCAGCCTCTATATAAGCTAGAGTCACTTTATGCTGCAGTCTCATGCTCTCTGAGACTCTGAATAGTATAGGGAGAGGAAGCTGCCAGCGTTTTTGTGAGGGACAGATTGCAGACATTTTAACATCTGATCCTGTATCCTGAGATTACTACTACTGTTGCTCTGAGGGACAGATTGCAGAAATTTGACAATCGGGATTTCAAATACTGCTGCTCTGAGTGACAGATTGCAGATCAAACCCTGCCTAACACAACAATCGATTCGATCGTACACAACAGATTGTGGGAATAATTTGAGATTTCACATACTGCTGCTTTGAGTGACAGATTGCAGATCAAACCCTGCATAACACAACGATTGTTACGATCGTACACAATGATCAGATTGTGGGATCGTACACAACGATCAGATTGTGGGAGTAATTTGAGAGTTCACATACTGCTGCTTTGAGTGACAGATTGCAGATCAAACCCTGCATTACACAACGATCTGACTGCACTAGGTAGAGGCTTCTGCTTAGAGGGACAGATTATTGTTCAAAAATCATTGCCTACTCCTATAGGGCCAGGTTCCAGCTGTTGCTGTAAGTGACACATTATTTATTGCTCAAAAATCATCTCCTAGTTCTAAAGGGAGAGCTTCCAGCTGTTGCTGTAAGTGACACATTATTGTTCATAAGTCATCTCCTAGTTCGAAAGGGAGAGGTTCTAGCTGTTGCTGTTAGTGACACATTATTGTTCAAAAATCATCTCCTAGTTCTAAAGGGAGAGCTTCCAGGTGTTGCTGTAAGTGACACATTATTGTTCAAAAATCATCTCCTAGTTCTAAAGGGAGAGGTTCTAGCTGTTGCTGTTAGTGACACATTATTGTTCAAAAATCATCTCCAAGTTCTAAAGGGAGAGCTTCCAGCTGTTGGTGTGAGCGGTGCATTTCTTGCACCAAAATAAAAAGTCCGGCTACGTTGGTGTTTTCAAAAAAAAAAAAAGGTGTTAATTGGTATTAATAAATACTAGACAGTAGGCCTGCTACTACCCACCGCACCTAGGGACCTAGCACACCAAAGGCAGCTCAAAGGCATTCCCCCCGCGTGGCAGTTCTTCAGACAATGTGCTGACGACAAGACATGAGTGGTTTGCAAGCTGTTCAATGATAGCCTGAGCCGGGGCATAAATGTTCTCAACCTGAGCACAACCCCCATGACCAGGCATCTAAATTCAAGGCACAAGCTGCATTGGAATAATTACCTCAAAATCCAAGAAAGGTATCGGCCTCCTCCTGCTTCCTCTTCTGCTGCTGCCTCGGCCTCTTCCTCAACCTCTAAAGTGACAGTGTCACCTGCCACCCAGCAAACAGACAATATGACAGCAACGCCACCATGTCCGCCACTGTCCCCAAGCATTTCCACATGGTCCCATGGAAGCTTACAGCTATCCATCTCCCAAACACTGGAGAGAAAGAGGAAGTACCCCCCTACCCACCCGGAATCCCTGGCCCTGAATGCCAGCATTCCAAAATTCCTGGCCTTTGAAATGCTGTCATTCCGTCTGGTGGACATGGACAGTTTCAAAAACCTGATGGCGGTGGCTGTCCCACAGTACGTGGTTCCCAGCCGCCACTACTTTTCCAGGCGAGCCATCCCTTCCCTGCACAAACAAGTCGGGGACAAGATCAAGTGTGCACTGCGTAACGCCATCTGTGGCAAGGTCCACATAACCACTGATACATGGACCAGTAAGCACGGGCAGGGACGCTATATCTCGCGAACTGCACACTGGGCAAATGTAGTGGCAAATGCAAATGTAGTGGCGGGTGGGCCTGAGCCGGCTAGCCATTTGGCTCATGTCCTTTCACCATCGAGTGCTGCGTTTCCTCCTTCTCGACCACCCACTCATCCGCTCAGCGTAACACCTTCACCACCAACATCAGCACATCCAGGGGGAAACGACAGCAGGCTGTTTTAAAACTGATATGTTTGGGGAATAAAACCCCACACTGCGCAGGAGCTGTGGACGGGCATTAAATAACAGACCAATGAGTGGTTGTTGCCACTGAGTCTCAAGCCTGGCCTGGTGGTGTGCGACAATGGCCGAAATCTTGTAGCGGCTCTGGGCCGAGCCGGTTTGACGCACATCCCTTGCCTGGCGCATGTGCTGAATTTAGTGGTACAGAATTTTCTAAAAAACTACCCGGATATGGCAGAGCTGCTGCATAAAGTGCGGGCCGTCTGTGCGCACTTTCGGCATTCTCACCCAGCTCCTGCTCGCCTGTCTGCGCTGCAGCGGAACTTCGGCCTTCCCGCTCACCGACTCATATGCGACGCGCCCACAAGGTGGAACTCCACCTTGCACATGCTGGAGAGACTGTGCGAGCAGCAGCAGGCAATAGTGGAGTTTCAGCTGCAGCATGCATGGGTCAGTCACTCTGCGGAACAGCAACACTTCACCACCAACGAGTGGGCCTCCATGCTAGACCTGTGTAGCGTATTGCGGTGTTTTGAGTACTCCCCCAACATGGCCAGTGCCGATGACGCTGTTCTCAGCGTTACTATCCCACTTCTATGTCTCCTTGAAAAAATACTTCGGGCCATGATGGAAGAAGATGTGGCACAGGAGGATGAGGAGGAGGAAGAGGGGTCATATCCACGGTTATCAGGCCAGTCATTCTCAAGTGGCTTGGAGGGTGGGTTCCTGCACCAGCATAGGCCAGGTCAAAAATATTCAAGCCAGGGCACAGTTCTGGAGGATGAGGAGGACGAGGAAGATGAGGAGGAGGAATCGCAGCAGGGCGGCACCCAATGCAGCTCGTGGGCATCACTGGAGCGTGCCTGGGAGGATACAGAGGACAAAGATGATATACCTTCCACAGAGGACAGCTTGTCTTTGCCTCTGGGTAGCCTGGCACACATGGCCGACTACATGCTGCAGTCGAGTTGCCCACATTGTAACTTCTTCTGATTACTGGGTGGCCACCCTGCTGGATTCCCTTTACAAGGACAACGTTCCGTCCTTAATTCCCTCACTGGAGCGTGAGAGGAAGATGCGCGACTACAAGCGCACACTGGTAGAGGCGCTGCTGAGGGCATTCCCAAATGACACCAGGGGCTCAGTGGAAGCACAAGGCGAAGGCAGAGGAGGAGGAGGAAGAAGAGGCCACCAATTCAGCTGTGCCACCGCCAGCACCTCAGAAGGCAGGGTTAGCATGGCCGAAATGTGGCAAAGCTTTGTCAGCAGCCCGCCACAACAAATAGCACCACCAGCCAATAGACAATGTCTTAGCAGGAGGCAGCATTTCAGCAACATGGTGCAAGAGCATGTGTGCACACGCGTACACGTACTGCCTGATGGGTCTGCCCCATTCAACTTCTGGGTCTCCAAATTGGCCACATGGCCTGAGCTTGCCGTTTATGCCTTGGAGGTGTGGGCCTGCCCTGCAGCCAGTGTATTGTCTGAACATGTGTTTAGCATGGCCGGGAGCGTTATCACAGACAAGCGCAGCCGCCTGTCCACAGCCAACGTGGACAAGCTAACCTTTATCAAAATGAACCAGGCATGGATCCTACAAGACTTGTCTGTACCTTGTGCAGAATAAACATTTAGACCGGACTCACACAGCCATTCGTATACTAGTTTTTTTGAATAGGCCTCAATATTTTGGGGGCTACCCCAATTATAAACAAATAAAAAAAAAACAGTGTTGGCTACCTCCTCCTCCTCCTCCTCCTCCTCGACCACTGCCACTTCCACCTACACTGCCACGGTCACGGCCTAGTCAACCTCTAGGCTCCTACTCCACATCCACCCCCTCTTCCCATTTTTTTTATTTGATTTTAATTTATTTTCCCTATCCCCATTTTTTTGTAGGGCTCTTTCCCTACTCTTACCCCCATTTTACTTCCTTTTGCAGCCCTCTAGCACTCGCCAGGAATTTGTTACAGCCATTTTTGTGCCTAAAAATTCGGGTCCCCATTGACTTCAATGGGGTTCGGGGTCCGGGATAAAGTTCGGGCAACGTTCGGTGCCGAACCCAGACTTTTTCCCAAAGTTCGTTCTGACCCTCCGAACCCGAACGTCCAGGTGTTCGCTCAACTCTAGTTAGTAGAAAAAAACAAAATCCTGGGCGTCCAGGAGCAGAGGCTGTTGAGCTGTAAAAACGAAAAATGCTGCTAAACGCTGTAACAAGTGTGTAGCTGCGTTTAGCCACGTTTTGGCGTTTTTTGGTGTTTTTACATTATTGGGAATGTTTTTACTGAACAAATGCCAGCAAATGCTAATGCCAAAAAGCACAGATAAACGCCCCTAAATGCTATTTGAAAATTAGGTTAACAGGGCGTTTTTAACGCTGCTTTTTCCTGGCAGCAGCACTGCCATTTTTTTAAATGTCCCGTGTGCATGAGGCCTTAAAGGGGTTGTAAAGGCAGAAGGTTTTTCATCTTAATGCATCCTATGCATTAAGATGAAAAACCTTCTGTGTGTAGCAGCCTCCCCAGCACCCTCTAATACTTATCCTGAGCCCCTTCTCTCTCCAGCGATATCCACAATCCCCTCAGCCATCCAGTACACTTGTCCTGATTGGTTGAGACACAGCAGTGGCGCGATTGGATCCCACGACTGTCAATCAAAGTCTGTCAGCCAACCAGGGGAGAAAGGGTGCGGGGCCAGGCCAGGGCTCCGTGTCTGAATGGATACATGGAGCTCTGACTCAGCTTGGGTGCCCCATAGAGAGCTGCTGACCAAGGTGGCACTTGATGGAGGGAGGGGCCAGGAGAGCAGAAGAGGGACCCGAGAAGAGGAGGATCCAGGCTGCTCTGTGCAAAACCAACTATACAGAGGAGGTAAGTATAACATGTTTGTCATTTTTTTTTTAAAAAGCGAGCCTTTACAATCACTTTAAGCTTTAAGACAAAAGACAACAGCAGATACAAGTACAAAGTTCACCAGTTTAAATAACCAAGATTAGGATACATTGGTCATATCCAGAGTAGTTCTCAACCAAAGATGGTACATTGATTTCCATACCATTGAACTACGACTATACGAACAATATCCCTGTGCTTACTCAAAAGAGAGGACATAAGTACTTTTAGCCCACTGTCCCTAAACAGAGTGGGGTGGTGGGCTGTGTCATCACTTCCAAAATCTATTTTTTAATATGTTTTGCATTTTGTCTCACTGTATAAAGTTGTATTTCTTGAGAATTGTTAGCAATTTCTTACCTGTAGATGCTGCCATTAACAACATGTCCTGTTTGAAGTTGACAACACTTAGCCATTTCCTCACAATTAGCAGCAGTACTGTCAGTCTGCCACAAAACAAAAAGGAGGAGCCTCTAAGTGTAAACCGTAAGAAAGGTTATTAAAAAGACATCAGCCAATTGGCTACTCACATGACTAAAAAAGAGTATGGCACATGGAACCAGGAGAATACTCAACTGATGGTACAGACCGCAATGTGAAGGCAGTTGCGCACTTTCATCAGGGTATCTAAGATGGTGTGCTGGTGTGATGGTTTGTAGTCCCTGGGAGTCAATGGTGGTGTATAATTGGATCCAATTAGACACCACCATTGACTCCCAGGGACTACAAATAGATGGCGGCACACCATCTTAGATAGCCTGATGAAAGAGCGCGACTGCCTTCACATTGCGGTCTGTACGCTCTGAAACGTGTCGCGGATTGAAGACATCACCCCGCTGCGACCAGTGCAGCCAAGCCTCGTTCTGGAATCCCCCAGCTGCCGGCATGGAGATGATCATTCCTACCATGCACAAATGACTCCACTAACGGACGGTTCCACGAACGGATGGCCCCACTGACGATCCCATCCGCACAGATGACTAGCTGCTTACTAGGTCTCGGGGAACTGATGCCATACTCTTCACCGGTTGAGTATTCTCCTGGTTCCATGTGCCATACCCTTTTTTAGTCATGTGAGTAGCCAATTGGCTGATGTCTTTTTAATAAAATTTCTTACGGTTTACACTTAGAGGCGCCTCCTTTTTGTTTCTTGTCTACAGGTGCGGTTTTGGCTTTCCCTCACATGAGAGCAGCCCTGGGTGAATATACTGGATTTCTTCTCTTTTTTATCCACATTATTGGACTATTATGTACTTTGTTCTGGACTTTGATGGTTAACAATAGGGATGGGGACTCTATGCACCTGTTGATGCGCCTGATACTTGTTGTTTTTAGTCAGTCTGCCACGTGTGCTGCTTCAGTTGGCTACTGGGTTTTTTATCTGGTTAACCAGATAGGCAGCCCAATGGCTAACTGATGCCGCCAATTGACAGGCAATGCTGACAATGTCACTGCCAAATGGCTGGCAATGGCCTAGTCTTGTTAGCCTCTAACAAGTGCTATTACTGGCAGGATTTCCAGGTAAGGCAGACCATAAATGATTCCAATCTTGGCCGGTTCATCAGGAACAGCCTTAGGTTTGAACCATGTATGGGCAGGCTGAATGTACCAAGTTGATGGATCAACTTGGGTACAACCAGCATGCTGGATTTTACCTGTGATTATCGCTAGCTGCTCCTATAGCTGCTAGCAATAATCACTGTCTTCTCCTGGTGGGGACAGCATTATCTGTTTGCTTGTCTTTAATAATTTTGTCCCTACCTCAATCCGTAGCTAGGGGGGGTGCTCTGTGTGATTAGTCCCACCCTTCGTCTTCATGCTTTAGCCTCCATTAATCACATGTGCTGTATTTTTCTGGAGCTAGAGACACCATGATTTTTTTTAACCTATCTGAAGTTCATCTGTTATGATCTGCACAAGTTTTGGATTAAAGCTTTCTAAAATCTGCAAGATGTCATTTGGATCAAGTCTCTGTCTGTCAAGTTACTTAGACTGCAAGTCAAGTTATCTCACCACTGCTGACTCAGTTATAGAGATCACACTTTCAGTGCTTAGATTGTGGAAGCAGAACAGTCCTAAAATAGACACAGAACAAGGTTAATTCTGAAAGATGTAGCTAATTTTAGTTATAGTGCCATGGGATTTTCGTTCTACTAAAGCATTCTTTTTTTAAATAAAATAACAAACATGGTATACTCACCTGCTCTGTGCAATGCTATTGCACAGAGCAACCCCAATCCTCCTCTTCTTGGGTCCCCTCATTGGCGATCTTGGCACCTCCTCTACTCCGTGTGTCCCCATAGCAAGCCATTTGCTTTAAGGAACATGGTGTCTGCTTGCTATGGAGCTGCACCCCCCACTCACTGCATTTGATTGACAGCAGCAGGACCCAATGATTCATGGTTTGGGTCCCTGTGTGAGGAGGAAGAAAGAGTAGAAGAGATGCAACCGATGCAGCTAAAATGTATAGGTAATAACCAGAGATTGTTGATCCAATGAATAACACATTACCTCCTGGGGGATCAACAAGGATTTTTTTTTCATCTACCGGAGCCACTTGGACCATTCCTAATGGGTTTTTTGCCCTTCTCTGGATCAACTGTGGGCATAGAATTGTGTATATGAAGGTTTTTTTTTTCAACAATAGATTTTTATTAGAAGCAAATGAAATCAGTACATATAACAGTGGTCAAAAAAGAGGGGGCACAGTTAAAATAACATTCTGTACAAACTACCTTATGTATCCAATGTGATTTGATGTACAGCAATAGTTGTCATAATCAGTTGGAGTGTATACCTTAGGAGTTCGATCTCAGCTAGTTTTGGGCCCCTTAATGTCAACTTGGTAACCCTCTCTCACAGGGTACAATCTGACACCCCAAATGGAAACTGTGGACATATTTGGATTTGAATAATGTGGGCTTATGCTAGAATAATTTACTCCTTGGAAGGGATTGGGGGTTGTATAGGTAGATGTATTCACTTTTTAGAAGCTGGGGGTGCGCACTCCCAGGTAGGCACTATTGTGCTGTAGGAAACAAAATAGCATAGAACAAGAAAGCAAGAAAACAACTTAACCTTGATTTGTATCTCGTGGAGACCTAAGAGGCAGTAGACAGTGGTACTGAAATGGCTTCCTGATGTTGAGCAAACACCAGTGGCTCGGGTATGAGTGACTGTAGTTCATTTCACAGTTCTTGAAGTTTTTGTGAGGGGGGGGGGATATGAATGGGTAAGGCTAAGAGAAGGACTATGTGTTTGGGCAGCTAATCACAGAGTGGAATTAAATGTCGCTTTAGTCTGAGCCTGTTTGAGGGGCTCTGCCCGAGGAGTGCCAATTTTTCCATTTAGTGTGGAATGCTCGGGCCCTATTTTCTTTGTAGGCCAGTAATTTTTCCATTGTGTATTGAGTATTAACTCTGTTGATTATTTCTTCTATTGGGGTGGGTCAGGGTTCTCCATCGTTTTGCTATAGATATTCTAGTTGAAAATAGCGTATGTATGATCACTGTTCTTATTGAAGGGTGGAAGTTTTCTATACCTATGGAGAGGAGTGCCAAAGCCAGGGTTATAATGCAACTAGTTCCTGTGATGTTTGTCAGAAGTTCTGAGATCCTTTCCAAAATCCGCAGAATTGGGCTACAAACCCAGAATATGTGCAGTAGCGTACCCCTTTTTTGCCATCCCCTCCAACAGTATGGAGATGCTTTTGTGTCCATATGGTGCAGTCTGGAAGGTGTAATATAATGCCTATATAGTATTTTTTTGTGCATTATCCCAGTACAGAGGATTTATTATTGTACTTAATTGCTGTTTGCCATTGTATAGGTGTAAATTCCTCCTTTAGGTCCTGTTCCCATTTAAGCATGGTTGGTAACTTTTTATTCTGGTGGTTATAGTTGCAGTATCTGTAGAGTAGGGAGATGCCTTTTGTAGTGGGTGACGTCCCACTCATAAGAAATTCCCATGCACTAGTTGGTATCTGTATGCTTGGTATGGGGTTTTTAATGTTGAAGTGCTTAACCTGGTGTACTTTAAGAAGATCTAGTAGAGAGGGATTTGTGAGATCAGTGATGTTTGAGTGTATGCCCATTCTTGTCCATTGATGGCAGGAGAAGTTGGGGATCAAATGCTCATATGCCGCCAGTAGTATTTGTATATTAGATTTTTGCTCATTATGGAAGTTTTTCCTAATTAGTGAAGTCCAAGCTGAAACCGTTGCTTGTATAGTGTGGGAGTCAGGCATTAGGGGTTTGTAAGACATGGATGCTGCCATTAATAATGCTGGGAGGTTGTGACTGGCTGTGAGCTCTCTCTCAATGTTGGACCAGTGGTTGTCCTCCTGGGAGGAAAACCAGTATTTTTTTGCTCTAATATGGAGGCCTGATAATATGCTTGAACATTCGGGAGGCCTATGCCACACAAAGTTCTGCTTTTTTAGAGAGTGGACAGTGCTACTCTGCGCTTAACGTTTCCCCATATAAAGTTCCTAAGAATTTTGTTCAGGTCTGAGAAGAATTTTTGGGGGATTGGTATCGGGAATTTTCTGAAGAAGTAAAGAAGTTTGGGGAGGGTTTTCACCTGATACGCTGCTATACGCCCAAGCCAGGAGAGTTGTGTTTTACTAATCGATGTGAGTTCCTCTTGTATTCTCGACAGCAATGGAGGGAAGTTGTGTGCATAGAAGTTGGCGAGGTTAGTTGTATACCCAAATAGGTGATAGAAGGAGCATCCCACTTACAGGGGAAGATGGATTGGAGGCTAGCAATCTGCCGAATTGGAATATTAATCAGGAGGGCAAAGCATTTTGCCATATTAACTTTGTATAGTGAAATCTGACCAAGTCTAGTCAGGAGTGAGCTGATGGTCTGCAGAGAGGATTCTGGTTGGGTTATGGTCAGTATGATATCATCTGCAAAAAGTCCTAGTTTGTGGTTAATAAGCCGATTTTGATGCCTTGGATGTTCTTCATCTTCATAATTAGTGCTGCTAAGGGTTTGATTGCTAGGGAGAATATAATTGGAGATAAAGGGCATCCCTGATGGGTGCCATTCATCAGTGGAAAAGGGTCTGAAAGTAGCCCTGAGGAAAGCACTTGGGCAGTAGGGTGCGGATAAAGGGACATGATCGCTGAAAATAGGGGGCACGATATTCCAAATTTAGAGAGGGCCCTTGACAGGTATCCCCAATGGACCCTGTCGAAGGCCTTCTCAGCATCCAGCATTAAAAACACACTGGGTTGACGTGTTGATTCTACATACTTTAGAAGATTTATCATTCTCCTTGTACCAAATAGGCTTGTCGGCCTTTGACGAATCCCACTTCATCCAGTCCTATTAGTGAGGGGGTAATTGTCATGAGCCTATTGGCAAGCATCTTTGCAAAAATGTTCAAGTCGGAGTTTAGCAACGAAATGGGCCTAAAGTTTTGGGGTATTGAGGGTTCTTTGCCTGGCTTGGGTATAGTAGTTATCACTGCCTGTAATATTTCTGTAGGGATGTGTATATGACAGTTTTATATTTGTTTATTTTTTGCTGTTGATTGAACTATTCAGACGTGTCTTTTTTCATCCTGACTAATAATCTAACTATGAATAACATTATATAAAAAAATATCTTGTGTGGCAGTTATACATGTAATGCAGGAGTTTCAGCCTAAGTATCTCAGTAGATTTCTTTTTGTCTCTATATGCATAAATTTAAATGTGATAATATTCTGTTCTTTATTACTCTTTTTAATTGCCTTTTTTTTGCTATTACTCTTATCTCTTGCTCCTATGTATTCTCAGCATCCTTCATTCTCTGTTATTTAGGCTTATGACTATCATGAGAAAAATTCTTGTGCTTAAAAATTGTAACCAAGGATACCGGGTGTACATTTGATCTGCTTAAGTTCTCTGGCAACATGCAGTGCATCCTTCTGGTTCACACGTTTTATTAATAGTGTATTTTACCTGCTTCCCCGGATAAATTATCACATTTGTAGTTTCTGCCCTCCCACACAGTATTGATTTGCATGATGCAATCCCAATGAACAAAGATTCATCAGGCAACATCTGAAATAATGAAATTATAGTACTTAGGTAAAGAGTGTAAACTGAAAAATGGAAGCCTTTACCTGTGACCCATCCATATAGAAATACGGGGACTTTACTTCCCATAATTCCTTTGTAAGCAACAGTGTGAAAAGAGCACATTGTGTTAAAGCTAACTTCAGGTACATGATGAGTTATCATCTAAGCCAGTTATGCACTTATTGCTGGTATAAGTACTGAATTTAGCTTCTTGCAAACCTCTGCCCAGCAGTTCGACTTCTGTTGCATGGGACTGCTACTTTCAATCAGCTGCTGCCACCAATTGGCCAGAGCACTGACCAGTGCATTCTGACAGTAGAGGAGCCGTGTTGTCAGAATACAATAGTGCAGCGGGGAGGATTCCTCCATCCACCTCATTTGTGTTTAGTCCACTGGCTGAACAAACAAAAACTATGCCTGTATACCCAGCTTCTCACTTTTTGCGGATAGGATCAGTGACCACAGGTATGACTTATTATGGAGTTATGCTGGAGGCAGGTTAGTAATTAACTTATAACTCTTGAAGTTCAACTATAGCTAAATGTTATGCTTGTTTTAGACACAGTGCAGAACATGTAAAGGAGTTGATTTAATAAAACTGGGGAGTGCAAAATATGGTGCAGCTTTGCATGGTAGCCAAACAGCTTCTAACTTCAGCTTGTTCAATTAATCTTTGACAAAAAAACCTGCAAGCTGATTGGTACCTATGCAGAGCTACACCAGATTTTACACTCTTCTGTTTTAGTAAAACAGCCCCAAAGCCTCTCTTCAGACACCGTTTTTTGAGTTTTGAAGAGAGTAGGGGAGGGTTAGGCCCTTTGTCAAATTTATTTCTGCCTGTGTTCTCACTGGGGAGATTAACCCCTCTATTTTTCCTAGTGACCATTGCCACTGAAACTGAAAGTGATAAGGAATCCTATATTTGAAAATGTAATCAGAGCAATAGATGATCTTGTCTATATTCCCATTGCACGGGTTCCTGGATTACAGGCTCATCTGTAGCGGGTGCTGTAGCAATTACCAGCTGGCCACTGGATACATCATAGATCAATTAACATACTTGCCAGCACACCTTGAATCTTAAATTGCAGTCCAAAACGTTTATTGCAGAAAGGTCACATCACAAAGGAATAAGTGCAATGCTTCAGAGCCACGCAGGATCCCTTCGTCAGGCATGTCTCACTCTGAAACATTGCACTTATTCCGTTGTGATGTGATCTTTCTGCAATACATGTTTTGGACTACAATTTAAGATCCATGGTGTGCTGGCAAATGTGTTTATTGATAGAGCAAGAGATAAGAAAAAATACTCCAATGAGTTCATATATTCCTATGAAACCTCTCTAAAACAGGAATACCTTTCAATTTGAAGAGATTAATTTCCTGTTGTGTCTCCAGGACAAAAAGTGAAGGTAAATTTTCCCAGTGGGAAACAGGCAGCAAATAATAACCTGATAGGGGTTGTACCCTTTTCCCTACTCTAACTATAATTCTATCCCTAGGCAAAACCTTTTTCTTTAGCTTTAAATAGAGTGGTGAAGGGTTAGACCTCTGTTAAATGGTAAGTTCACCTTTGGGGAAAAAAGACTAAATGCACTTATTTTTGCAGAAAAAAAGTGCATTTATTATTTTTGCCACCAGGAGCCTGCAAAGCATTGCAGCCATGAGCAGTGGATTGCGGGTGCAATGTTAGGCTCCAGCTTTCTTGCCCAAACCTCTATTCAGGCCTTTTGTTACGAAAGCTGGAGGAAATGTCAGTGGACTATGAGGGCACTCATCACCACCCTTGTAGTTCATTGAGAACTGCAAGTCATCTGTCTCAGTGACAGACATGACTTGTAGTTTTTTAAACATTCACAGCTTTGAATAACTGACTCGGCTGTGCAGGTGGAGCCCCTAAATACGAGGCTCCTTATGGGTGCAACATGTAACATGCTCCAAAAGTGAACTTATCCTTTAAGTATTTACTTGTTTGTGTCCTCAATGGGGAGATTTACCACTCTGTACTGGTAACCATTCTCCATGAAAAAGAAAATAAGGGGAAATACAACATTTCAGAGGTAACCCCAGAACAAGAGGTGAGGGCAAATTATTTAATGGAGACATCTGTTCTGGGGACAACTGACATAGTATATTGTTAGCCCACCCCCCAACCCATTGATACTCACCCTCTCCTGGTTTCCCTGTCACTGTGTTCCTCTGTAAAAAATTGACAGTCAAACCCAATGTAAGCTTGCTGTTCGATGGTGTTGGAGCTCAGGCAGGGTTGATAGTGTAACTTCCTCCATTATGTGACAGTGTTTGGATTTGGCCATTATGCATAAGAACTGTTTCAAGGTTTCATACTCCCCCATACCTGGAGGTAAGTAGTATTTTATAATGGGGTAGGATGGCAAAGGAAAGAATATGTTGGGTGAGGGGATGTGCTAGTGAGAAATTGAATGTATAAAGTGACAGAGTTTCTTTATTGTACTGATCACATAATCTAATAAATCTCAGGATTAATGCAACTCTCTATCTGAAAATAACAAAAAACAAAAACAGTGACTACATATACTGTAATACTCGGTTCACACTAATCCAACTCCAAAGTCACGCAGTTTTCACTGCAACTTTGAAGTCGGACTTTGATACGATTTTGATGTGACTTTTTACACTCTGTGGCACTGAAGTTGTGTCAAAGTCAGACAAAAATAGTGCAGGAACCTTTTCTAAAGTCAGACAAACTTGTGTGGTATGAGTTGAGACAGCTCTCATAGGGAAACATTGAATTTCACATGTTATCCAAATTCATCATCAGTGTGAACCAAGCTTAAGGTCCCAAAAGCTTTACCAATATCCTACACATGTGGGAAACATAAAAAAAAAAATAGGTGGAATAGCAAGAACAAAATAGCTTCATTCACAAGAACTAGTTGGACCTTCTCCTTATGTACTTTATATGTTAGGTGCATGTCTTAACAGATTTGTGGTGAGGCAAATAAGAACTTTCAATGGTACGTAATCAACTGGAAACAAAATTTTAAAAAATCATGTACAATTTTATTGAAAGATAGTATATAAAAAATCACTTATATATTATCTTTCAATAAAATTGTACATGATTTTTTAAAATATTGTTTCCAGCTGATTACATACCATTGAAAGTTCTTATTTGCCTCACCACAAGTCTGTTAAAGCATGCACCTTAGTATTCAGGACGTTGGTACCTTGTGTTATTGGATATCAGTGGCTTTTCTTAAATTACTATATATGTTAGTCATGAAAATGCAATGATGTATGCAGGCAGAAACAAAGCATGGATCCTCACAGAATCCCACTGATTTTAAACCCTAACTCCAGTACCAGTACCAGTTCAATTACTTTTTTTTAAGATTTTTGTCTGTGTGTGGTAACCTGATGCTCATGGTCTTCTTTGGCTCTTCTTTAATGGTGTAAATGTTATCATGCCAATGCCATTATATACAGAATGGTACTGTAATCCCAGGGTTCATTATAGCCTTGAGTTTACAGGATGTGAGCTGGAAGACACTGGGAGTCGTTGAACCTGGAGGAACACGGCACTCAACCATAGAGCAGAGTATCTGTGGACAGCACCAGAAAAAAGGTTATTATTGTATTTTTATTTTTTAAAGGTCTGGGGCTGTCTATTAGTAGAAAAACATGTATGCTGAAATATGGCTGTAGAGCAATGTGGCCACAAAGCAAGAGAAGAATCAGCAAAAAATTGTAGGACATGGGTTAAGAAAAAAACACCTAATTTGCATATTAACTGTGTTGTCAGCTTCAGAGACTGAGACAAAGAAAATACATATTTGCTTGGACAGCTTTAACTCAACTGCTTAGTATTTCTAAGGTATAATAACAGTTTGCCATCTTACCTGCCGGACTATAAAGAGCACAACATGACAACACATTCTAATGAGGCAGACCAGGGAAGTGATTTGGATCAAGATAAGTGTCTGGAAAAAGCCTGGCAATTCTAACTTTCTGTCAGCACCAGAATCAACAATTAGATAGGTTTTACTTTAAAAGCCAGCATTACTGTGAAGGATGGACAGGATAACTAAATAGAACAGAAGACTTGCAAAATGTTTTATCCAATAGACCTTTTTTTTTTACATGCGATATAAACAAAACAACACAATTCATTGCCACAGTTCCATTTTGACACAGTCCTGAATACCAAACAGAAGAGAGGCCAGTTTTTTTTAATAGGTAGAAAATGTTTATTGAGGGAAAAAAAAAGAAAAAGCACATTGTAATACAACAAAATAACAGGAAAAGGAAACACAAGTATAGACCAACCAAGCCTTCATGCACAATGCTCCTGGAAAGGGCCATATCCAAAAGACTCAGCAAGTATTTTATGCAGATATAGTAGTATGAGCTCTAGAAAACCCTATCTGAGGCTCCTTTTCATTGTCAGTGGAAGGAATTCTACCCCTTTGTTGCTGTCAGTGGAAATAATAGTTTCTCATCATTGGTATCAGTGGAAGAAATAGTGCCTCATCATTGGTTTCAGTGGAAGGAAAAGTGCCTCATCATTGGTGTCAGTGGAAGGAATAGTGCCCCATCATTGTTGTCAGTGGAAGGAATAGTGCCCCATCATTGGTGTCAGTGGAAAGAATAGTGTTCCAATGTTGGTGTCAGCGATAGGAATTATGCCCCATTGTTGGTGTCAGTGGAAGGAATAGTGCCTTATTGTTGATGTCAGTGGAAGGAATAGTCTTTTTTGCATGGTGGCGGTGAAGGTTTAGAACATTTGACAGGAATATACTGTTGTCCGTGTGCCAAATGTGCTGGTTTCCTCCACTTCATGTCTAGGTGATGAATTTTGGCCACAACAGGAAGAGAAAATAATTTTTCTCTATAGAAACAAAGGTAAAATATGTTTACAAGGTGTATGTAGTGTGTCGGAGAACTTGAGCTAGATTAGACAGGTTAGTTAGTTAGTGGTGTGCAGACAGTTTAGTGTATATATATATATATATATACAGTGTAGACTATATATACACAGTGCAGGCAGTGTATTCATATATTTATATATACAGTGTTTTATATATATATATATATAGATATAGATATATATAGATATAGATATATACAGTGAAGGCATTCTAATATATTTATATATATATATATACAGTATCTCACAAAAGTGAGTACACCCCTCACATTTTTTTAAATATTTTATTATGTCTTTTCATGTGACAACACTGAAAAATGGCACTTTGCTACAATGTAAAGTAGTGAGTGTACAGCTTGTTTAACAGTGTAAATTTGCTGTCCCCTCAAAATAACTCAACACACAGCCAGTGAGTACACCCCTAAGTGAATGTCCAAATTGGGCCCAATTAGCCATTTTCCCTCCCTGGTGTCCTGTGACTCATTAGTGTTACAAGGTCTCAGGTGTGAATGGGGAGCAGGTGTGTTAAATTTGGTGTTATCACTCTCACTCTCATACTGGTTACTGGAAGTTCAACATGCCACCTCAGGGCAAAGAACTCTCTGAGGATCTGAAAAAAAGAATTGTTGCTCTACATAAAGATGGCCTAGGCTATAAGAAGATGGCCAAGACCCTGAAACTGAGCTTCAACAGGGTGGCCAAGACTATACAACAGTTTAACAGGACAGGTTTCACTCAGAACAGGCCTCACCATGATCGAACAAAGAAGTTGAGTGCACATGCTCAGCGTCATATCCAGAGGTTGTCTTTGGGAAATAGACGTATGAGTGCTGTCAGCATTGCTGCAGAGGTTGAAAGGGTGGGAGGTCAGCCTGTCAGTGCTCAGACCATACACTGCACACTTCATGAAAATGGTCTGCATGGCTGTTGTCCCATTAGGAAGCCTCTTCTAAAGATGATGCACAAGAAAGCCTGCAAACAGTTTGCTCAAGGAAAGCAGACTAAGGACATGAATTGATAGAACCATGTCCTGTAGTCGGAGACCAAGATAAACTTATTTGGTTTAAACAGTGTCAAGCATGTGTGGCGGCTACCAGGTGAGGAGTACAAAGACAAGTGTGTCTTGCCTACAGTGAAGCATGGTGGTGGGAGTGGCATAGTCTAGGGCTGCATAAGTGCTGGGGAGCTACAGTTCATTGAGGGAACCATGAATGCCAACATGTACTGTGACATAAAAAAGCAGATTGTAGAAGAAGAAAACATTCAGCTAGGTGAACTACAGTCTGAGTTAGCAGAAAGCACTACTCTCCTAGAACCCTATAGGCAGGACAGTGAATTTGATAAACTTAATGATCACCTTAAAAAGGAGGTGGAAAAGGTCCAAAAAAATCTAAAAACTTCCAAACAGGAAAAATTTCTTCAAAATATCAGGGATTGGGAGACAGGGGAAGTGTTTGACCTAACCATACCCAGGGGCAGAAGCAGGTCTAGGCGACGTAGAACGAGAAGCCACCAACAGTCTAGGAGTGGAGTGTCCTCTTCTGAAAGTGAATCGGAGAGGGCGGACAAATCAGTCACTTTTTTAGACCAAGGACATACTACACAACACGAACCTGGTCCCCAAAAACAAGGAAAATTGACCAAGTCCCTAAACCAAAGAGGCGAAGGAGAAGGGGGAAGAAAAGCAGAGGTCAAAGGTCCTCCCAGGCAGACACGGTCCAGGTTCAACAAGAAACAACAATGAATCAGAGGCCCTCCCCTCCTCTCTCTACTACCCCCCCTTCCCTCCTATCCTCTCTCCCTCTCCCTCCTCCTCCCCCCCATTCTTCTATCACTGATATGGGTGGAGACCTCAAGGTAATTAATCTTTCTGACTTTAACTTGAATCAACATCATGTTTCCCTTCTCAGAAAAGGCTTGACCTTTCCCCCACAGCCTCAATGAATGAGTTTGAGGTGTTTAAAGACCTCAATCTCTTCCTAAGGAAAGTGGTCTTGAGCTACTGGCATAAAAGCAAAAACACCACAGCTGACAGCAACCACCCTGAGCAGGACCAACAAGAAAGGGAAGCCCTTGAAGCATTAGTGTCCTTATTACAAGAGAATGACCCCTAGAGGGAGAAGATACGGAATCACCTCAATCTATTTACAGACCCTCAGGAATTAGAATAAGATCCCAGAAAATGCCCCCCTTGTCTCGTCACAAATGGATCGGCACTTTCCTTGAGTTAGTCCGTAACAATCTGCGTGACTTAAATTGGAAACAGAAAGGCTTAGATAATCTCTCCAAAGAAGAGAGAGTGGCCCTTAGGGAACTCCAACAAGCCCCTAATCTGGTCATTCGTGGCAGTGACAAGGGGGGCAATATAGTCCTATGGTCGGCAAGGCTATACGAGCGAGAGGTGGTCCGCCAACTCGGGGATACTAGAACATATAGAAAACTGTCCAGCAATCCCTTCCCCAGGTAGTTACTCAACTTAACTCCAAACTAAACCTAGCTACAGAAGAGGGACTCCTTCCTAGGAAGGAGAGGGATTTTTTGTTGGTCAAGGACTATAACATCCCCACCTTCTACGTAATCCCTAAGCTGCACAAAAACATGAAGGAACCCCCAGGCCGACCAATAGTCTCGGCTATCAAAGGTCCCCTCGAGAGGACTGGACAGTTTGTCGATGCTCTTATCTAGGACTTGGTCCATGAGCTCCCATCTTTCGTCCAAGATACCGGACACTTGTTGTCCAAAATCTCAGGGATTCATGTATCTGCTGAGACCATCCTGGTGGGCATCGACGTAGAGTCTTTATATACGTCGATCCCCCACCAGTGGGGACTCAGAGCAGTGACTCACTTTTTGGATCGAGCTTTTCCACGACTGGGGGCACATAACGAATTCGTGGTCGATCTGCTGGAGTTCCTTCTTTCACACAATTGTTTTCAATTTTTGGGAATCTCCTACCAGCAGATCCGTGGTACCTCTATGGGTGCCCCTTGGGCACCAGCATATGCATGTCTACATCTTGGCCATTGGGAGGAGCTAGTGGTGTACGGTTCCCCTATGTACCTGGCCCATGTTCGACTTTGGGCCAGGTACATAGACGATATCTTTGTCCTATGGGAGGGATCCCAGCAGGAACTCGAGATCTTTCTGAAAGAGCTCAATAACAACGATATGAACATACGCCTTACACATCTGGCAGACACTCAGTCCCTCCCCTTTCTTGATCTGACAATATTTAAGGAGAGGGATACACTGCAGACTCAGACCTTCAGGAAACCGACAGCAGCCAATACTCTTTTGCATGCGAGTAGTTGCCATCCCAAATCCCTGATTGATGGGATCCCGGTGGGCCAATTTCTGCGAGCCCGCCGGAATTGCTCGACTGAAGAGACGCTCAGCCAGGAAACAAGGACAGTGTATACCCGGTTTCGAGAGCGGGGATACTCACATAATAAGCTACGCAGTGCAAAACGACGGGCCTTAATGACCAAACGAGTGGACCCCTCGACCACGGCGGCCCCAAAAAAATCTAAACCCCAGAGAGGCTCCACCGGTTAGAATCATCACTAAATTTGGGACATAGTGGGCCCAGGTCAGTGCGATCTTTGGCAAACATTGGCACCTGTTGACGAAAGTTCCCATCCTGAAAGAGATTGTTGGCCCTCATCCACATACGGTAGCCAAGAGAGCGCCAAACATCTCCGACTCATTAGTACATTCGGAGTATAGAAGGTCCTCTCCCTCCGACGGGCTCTCTAAACGAGCCCACAAATCGGGCATGTACCCTTGTGGTAGGTGCAGCATATGCCAATATGTGCACAAAACGGACACCTTCTATAATGCTGACCAATCTAAACGGTTTCAAATAAAACGATTTATTAACTGCTCCACCACAAGGGTAATTTACCAGATATGTTGCCCATGTGGAAAAGCGTATGTGGGCAAAACCAAGCGCCCCCTTAAGGTGAGGATAGGGGAGCATCTCACAAGTATCCGAAGTAAAAAAGACGAGGATAAACCCCTGGCCAACCACTTTAAGTTATTTCATGGGGGGAACCCGGCAGGTCTTACTGTAAAGGGCATTTACTCCCTAAACCTTCCACTGAGGAGAGGTGACTTTGATACCATTTTACTCCAAAAAGAGAAGATGTTCATATACCTCCTGGACTCGATGGTACCAGGAGGTCTAAACACAGAGTGTAACCTCTCAGTGTTCCTAGAAGCCTGATATATATATATATATACCTCCACGTGCCCCCCATTCAAATTTCC
>BLSH010283812.1:890163-913260 GCA_018402905.1 Glandirana rugosa
CCACATTTTTTACACAAATTTTTATTAATTTAATGTACGGGGACAATTTGTCCACGTCTTTTTTTTCCCGGAATCCACAACCACCACGGGATTCGGTTTTTATCACAACCTTCGATCGTATTAGTCACAGTGGATGTTGAGATGGAGGAGGAGAGGAGAAGGAAAGAGACAGCCACAGGGGGTTCCAAGACAAGAACCTGGAGAGGAGAAGAGATAGATGTGGAGGAGGGACCCAGTCAACTAACGGAGGGTACCGAAAGTCATAGTAGAGATACGACTCCTGTGTGTTTAGATAGAGAGTTGGGGGGTCGAGTTTGAGGAAGTGATGTGACATCCAGGCTGATATGTCTATCAGTAAGTTTGTGATGCGTGAGGAGACAGATGGAGAGATCTGGGGGGTTGAGAGATAGATTTGTGTGTCCTCAGCATAGAGATGATACTGAAAGCCATGGGAGGCAATCAACTGACCCAGGGAGGAGGTGTAGATAGAGAAGAGGAGAGGTCCAAGAACAGAACCTTGGGGGACACCGACAGAGAAAGGAAGAGGAGAGGAGGAGGTAGAGTTGTAGGTGACACTGATTATGCTAGCTTCCAACACTATTTTTGGCTTAGGGCACCACCAACACCTAAGGCCCTTTTTTTTCTGCACCTGTTTAACAGGGGCATGTAATTTAATTATTTTTAAACACATTTTTTACACCAGGGCCCATTCTTGCACCCAACAAGAGTAACTGTGAGAGGTTACAGTGTTCAGATGCCACCAACACCCAAGGTACAATTTTTCTGCACCTGTTTGATTGGGGCATGTAATTACAATTTTATATAGTGTAGTCTGCGTAGTATATATAATACAATTCAGAGTTTACAGTGCAGTCTGAGTAGTATATATAATACAGTGCAGAGTATATAGTGCAGTCCGTGTATTATATATAATACAGTTCAGAGTATATAGTGCAGTCCGCATAATATATATAATACAGTTCAGAGTATATAGTGTGGTCCGTGTAGCCAATATAATACAGTGCAGAATACATAGTGCCGCCCATGTAGTATATGTAATACAGTTCAGAGCATATAGTGCAACCTGCATAGTATATATAATACAGTTCAGAGTATATAGTGCAGTCCGTGTAGTATATATAATACAATTCAGAGTATATAGTATGGTCCATGTAATATATATAATACAGTGCAGAGTATATAGTGCAGTCTGTGTAGTATATATAATACAGACGAAAATATATAGTGCAGTCAGTGTAGTATATATAGCACAGTGTATTGAAATGGTAAGGGGAACCCTATGACAGAATTAGGAAAACAAACGGCATGGGATATCCCCAAAATCCATACCAGGCCCTTTGGGTCTGACATAGATTTTAAGAGGAACTCCACACCAAAATCTCTCTTTAAAAAAAATTGATGTGTTTGAAATATAAAAAAAAAATTGATGTGGAGTCCCCCCCAAAATCCATACCAGACCCTTATCCAAGCATTCAACCTGGCAGGTCAGGATAGGGTGGGACAAGCGAGTGCCCCCCTCTCCTGAACCATACCAAGCCACATGCCCTCAACATGGGGAGAGTGCTTTGGGGTCCCCCCCAAAGCACCTTGTCCCCATGTTGATAGGGAAAAGAGCCTCTTCCCAACAACCCTGGCCGGTGGTTGTCATGGGGGCTTATAAGAATCTGAAAACCCACTTTTACAAGGGGGCCCGCAGATCCCGGTCCCACCCCTATGTTAATGGGTATCGGGTACATTGTACCCCTACCCATTCACCAAAAATGTGTCACAAAGTAAAAACCACAGGAGAAAAAAAAGAAAGTGTCCCGCGGTGTACATCCATCCTCAATCACGTTGCCCGACGGACCCGGAAAATAAGAAAAAATTAAAAGTGCATCCGCCTCTCTCAGATGCTACCCACCGAATAGGCTCTTCGGTTTTACAGCTCTTACATAGGCAAGAGTGATATAACCGAGTGACCGCGCCCCTTCTGTCAACATGACATCATAGGGGACAGGGTCACCCGGTTACACCCCCCCGCCCTCAGACCCCGACAACCACCGACCACTTGTCCCCCCTTAGCCTGACCTGCCAGGTTGCATTCTTGGAAAAGGGTCTGGTATGGATTTTGGGGGGGGGGGCACATCAATTGTTTTTACATTTTGGCATGGAGTTCCCCTTAAAATCCATACCAGACCTGAAGGGCCTGGTATGGACTGGGGGGGACCCTATGCCATTTTTTTCATAGATTTTCCATCTATATTGCTGGAGCCGGCAATACATTACAGCCGCAAGCAAGTTTAAATTACCTTTTTTCCTTTAAAAATGTCATTATTGCTGTGGCATGTTCTACACATTGCACAGATGTGTCACTTTACAGGCAGACTAAGGGGACCCCCTAGGCACAATATTTAAAGGAATATTTCATTTTTATTGTTTTACTTTAAGCATTATTAAAATAATTGCTCCTGAAAAAATGATTATTTTTATGCGAATAACTTGCATACAAACCTTTAACCACGTAAGGACCGGAAGGATTTCCCACTTTAGGACCAGAGCACTTTTTGCGATTCGGCACTGCATCGCTTTAACTGACAATTGCGCGGTCGTGCGACATTGTACCCAAACGAAATTTGCGTCCTTTTTTTCCCCACAAATAGAGCTTTCTTTTGTTGGTATTTGATCACCTCTGTGTCATTTGTGATCGCCGCTATAAACAAAAGAACAGCAACAATTTTTCAAAAAACCCACATTTCTTACTTTTTGCTAAAATACAAATCCAAAAAAAAAAATAAATAATTTTTTTTCTCCATCGGTTTTGGCAGATTTATATTCTTCCTCATATTTTTGGTAAAAAAAATTGCAATCGGCGTTTATTGATTGGTTTGCGCAAAAGTGGCCGCGTTTACGGATGATGAGAATTCATTTCTGTGGTTTTTTAAGTTTTTTATTTTTTACTAGTAATGGCGGTGATCTGCGATTTTTAGCGGTACTGCCATATTGCAGAGGACATGTCGGACCATTTTGATACTTTTTTGGGACATTGGCATTTATACAGAGATCAGTGCTATAAAAATGCACTGATTACTGTGTAAATGTCATTGGCAGTGAAGGGGTTAACCTGCAGGGGACGCTCTAAAGGTTAACTGTGTTCCCTGGGCGTGTTCTAACTGTATGTGGGCTGCCCTGGCTGGGGGAAGGGGATGATCATGGCTTCCATATACAGGAAGCCTGTGATCACGCCCTTCCCCCTCTAACAGAACGGAGATCCGTGTTTACATATACGGACCTCCGTTCTTTCACTGCGGGGGGGGCATCATGGGTAGCCGGCAGCAATCGAGTCTGCCCTACCTGCTCCCTGGCCCCCCCCACTAAACACAGTGAGCGCACCTCCAGCGGCGCGTGCACATTCACAGTGAGAGACGGTGGTTTGCGATATCGAGCCACTTTGCCGCCATCAGACGCCGGTCGGTGGTCGGCAAGTGGTTAAAATTAGCACTTTTGATTCTTCTTGTTCGTGTCCCATAGACTTTAATAGGGTTTGCATGTTCGCTAGAACTTTTTGCCTGTTCGCATGTTCTGGTGCAGTGGGTATTTGGCCCATCCATACCTGTGATGTGAATGGTGTGTGCGTGTTTTTTATTTTTCCTCCATATTCTGCTACTCCTTCCCCCAGGCATATTGAACTATTTTGATTTTTGTGAAATAAATGTTTTTTGATTAATTGTTCCAATGTCTTGCAAATATTGTTGCTGATTATGTATGTTTTATCACTAGCCATATCTTTTGACTATACATGCAACTTGGATCCTGAAGAAGCAGATTGAATGTGAAATACATTGATCCACGAGTTTCACATTATGTGTATTATATACTGGATATGGGGATTTTGCTGATATTGTTTTTAACTGTGTTTTAATGTATGAATAAAACAGTTTTTTTATTTTGTACATTGTGGTATGGCGACATTTAAAATCCCCATTTTTCAGTCCTTCTTTGAGTGGATTGGATGTTTTCTATAGTGAACATATTCTAATTAGGGCATGGTGGGGGTATCCACTTCCAAGTAAACATAACATTTTTTAGGATGCTATTGCTGCCTGTGTTCCTGAGAGGGATATTTCTGCTTATTTCCTGCCTTGGTGATGGATGTTGAACAGATTTATGTTGGACAGAACATGAAGAGATGTCTCCTTCACGGGGACAGGGAACAATAAAATACATATTCTTGTATACTGAGGAAGGTTTAGAACCTCTGTCAGTATTTAATTGCTAGCTGTATCTATAAAAGGGAGATTTACCCTCACTTCCTGTCATTGTGTTGGGTGTCAGACAGAACAGGAAGAGAACACAAATCTCCTCGATTGGTAATGTAGCGCTTACCCCCGTAGGACCGACTGAATTTGAAAATATAATTTACTACTCTGACAGTACAACCCTTGCACGCTCATATCTCCAGTTGTCTAGGGGTATATTGAAAGAAGTTGAACACCAATCACTTTTCTGATGCTTAAACAGGATAACGTTTATTCTTCACACAAGAACAAGGAGAGAGGGGTAGGGAGCTCAGAACACCCTATTCAGTAACAGTCAAAAATATGAATAGGCAGGCAGACTCTCAGGCAAAAATACAGTGAGACAGCATAACAGGCCGCAGCCTCTTCTGAACACTCTGACACATGGCTGTCTCACTTCGCAACTCCAAAAACGAACGTTACACTTGCGGATCTGTAGAATTCCCTCTTAGTTCTTCAGTGGATCCCAATTTAGCAACAACAGAATGTACTCACAAACATGTAGAACTCTCTCACAGTTCCTTGGGTCTGTAGAACTCTCTCACAGTTCTTTGGGCTTGGATGGATCCTGACATAGAAATGAACAGAGTACACTCACGGGTCCATGGAACTCTCTCAGTCCCCTTACTGAAGCAGATCCTGGGCAGACGCACCACAGCACTTTACATCTTCCGGACAGGCATGGGTCTCCTGGCAGCCGGGACCCCTGGATAGGCCTAAGGACTCAGACCTAGAAGCCATGAGGCTTCTGTAACGCAGGCCCCTCCCAGCGAACTGGGAGAGCGACTGGGGCCTACCCCAGCGGAGCTGGGCTGGACTCTCCCTTCCCCAGATGAGCTGGGCTGGACTCTGACCCCGATCACATGACTTCCTCTCAATATATGGTCTCCTCCCACCTACCCACAATGCACTTGCACCGAGTGGATTGGCTAGGAAAAGAATGAGATCACTCCAGAATGTTCTGGAATATTATGACTTATCACACCCATATCTTAGGCAGCAGTGCCACCTACTGACATGGTGGAGAAGTGCACTGGAGGAAGGAAATCCAGTAATCAGGAACCATAAATCACAGCAAGACCAGTACTGTCTTGCAAATATATTTTGCCTGACAGCCTAACAAATTTAGCACCGCGCTACAGTAAGAAGAAAGCATTTAAAACGTACAGACACATCTTTTCAACTGGGCCACAGACAGCTAATAAAATCTGACAGGTGTTCTTACCCTTCCCCATTGTATCCAAAAATTAAAAAAAAAAAAAAAATTGGAGTCGTATTATAATTGCTAAGTCAAAAGACTTTGGAACACACTTGGCTTCCTTATGCCTCATTTACTGTGTTCAAGAAGAATAAAGCAAACAGTATCCAAAAGCTTGTATTTTCAGGCAGGCTATCGAGTTAGCCATTAACCACTAATTCACAGTGAAATTCAACGGTCACGACTGGAACAAATGACAGGAAAACCCAATTTGCTGGTGTTCACAAAATGTTAGCAGTTGTTTAAAGACTCCATTTCTGTTAAGTAAACAAAATTCTCTCTAGGGCACTTGTTACAAGGAATGTAACAGACGTTATTGCAGATTCTTACCTGCTTTTGTTCTTTAGATAGAGGTCATTCTGGCAACTTACTCCTTCCTAATTGCTAAGTGGGAGAGTCTGTCTATCAAAACCACATGATTAGTCCCTGTATTGTAATAAGGAATAGACAGCTGAGAAAGCAGTGAGTCAATGTCATAAGTGGGAAATTACACCACTGTGGGAGCTTTGTACAGGAACATGGTACAGAATGCCTCCAGTTGCCATGGCTGCAAAGAAGTGTTGATTCTGCAATAATTGGTCATTTGTGGAAAATCATATATGCCTGCAATGGTAAGATCATTAAAAAAATGAAAAAGGGTAGTTATCCAGTAACTCAATTTCCAGGAATATTTCAGGCCAGCATAGGAGAGTGGCTCCGTATACCTGAAATAGGAAACACATTATTCACATTCATAAAAGAGCAGCCCAGACCAACTGTCCCTGTAATTAACAAGAACCACAATTAACACAATTGTAATACTACAAGAACAGTAACAATGGAGGGGAATGCCTACTGTCCTGGAAGATTCCTGGAAACTGAGTTTTTCCAAAGTCATCTTCCAAGACAGCATAGAAGAAAACTTTGAAGATGTAAGCTGGGGAAGCAGCAGCTTTTTCTGCCCATGAAGAAGCCAAGACCCAGATGAAATGTGCAGTAAAGTCTTTGGAACAAGAAAGTTGCTGAGATGAAAGTGGAGAAGAGAATAGGTAAGGGTGAAGTCCCATCTGTAAGCAAAGATATAGAGGTCCAGACTTTCATCTTTCTCTTCTGGAGTTTCCTGTAGTGCTTTGAAACAAACAGGTCTATGTCTGGGGCCCCTCATTTGGCTTCCAACAGGGAAAAGGTATGTTGTCGGAAGGACCATTCCAACTATCTGAGCTCCCATCTGCCTTCTGAAAGTACACCAGAGAATTTAGCTTCCCTTTAAAGAGGGTGTTGAAAGCAGATTTTCTTCTGCCCACAGTAGAATTTCTTCTGCTGTCATAATCAGCCTGTATGACCTTATGCCTCCTTGGCTGTTAATGTAAGATACAGCTGTGACATTGTCCCACAGTATCAAAACATGGTAACCTCTGATTTGTGGTTTGAAATATCACCTCTATCACTTTTAATTCTCCCATGTTTGAAGATATATTGAGTAAAGAAGGGACGCATGACCTCTGTGATACTGACAGCTGAGCTCCCCAACCTTCAAGCGCTGCCATCTGTTGTTTTGCAAACATTAAGCTTTTCCCCATTTTTGGCTCTGCTGTGCACCAATCCAAGGAGCTTTAGTCTGCATGCCATTAAGATAGCTTGAGATTTTGGAAAACTTTTGTGTAAAGTTGTGCCTTTAGTACTTGTGAGATTGCTGAAGTCATTAGCCCCAACACCTTCATTATCTCTCTGAAGGTTGTCTCTTGGGAGAGTTAAAGGGCAAGAACCTCTAAATCTAGCTTTTGAATCTTCTCTTATATTAGAAAGATTCTGCAAATCTACAATAGATCCCAAAAAGGTACTCTTTGAGATGGCTAAAGATGTGCCTTTGCTTGGTTTATCTGCCATCCCAGGCTTCTTAGGTGGGTTCTGGCTACCTGGAGATATCTTAGAAAGATTACTGCTGAATGCAAAAAAAAAGAGTTCAGTAGATTGCCCAAATCCTCTTGTGCTTGACTGTTACCACTGGATCCTGAATTTCAACTACCGGGTAGTTGAAATTCAGGATCAAACAGTATTCACCCGTGGGCTTTAACCCCAGGAAAATGTGAGAATAACACCATTTCCCTTCTTCTGGGGGAAACAAGAACTACAGTGTTTTGTAGTAAGAGCTGTTCCAGGGCTACTGCTTGATACCAGGGCTTCTGCCTTAACTTTGTCTCAAGATAGAGACAGGATCAAGAACCTTTTTTTGGGGATAATTGCTAATACTCTATCTGATACCCTAAACCAATCAGACCAAAGAACAAAAAGGATCAATGATATTAGCTGTCACTGTTGGCAGAAGGCCCCCAACTTTCCTTCCACCGGCAGATCTGAGTCATTGGGACATAGGGCTAAAGAGAAACCCCACTTTTTTTCCTTTGCCCTTTTTTATTCACTCACTCTTTCTGCTGCCCATGAGATTTGAAAAATAGTCTCTAGTGCCAGTCTAAAAAGTAGATCTCTGCAAAAAGGCAACCCACAGAGTTTGGATTTTGATGGGAAAATCTCCAGACCACATCTTTAGCAAGAGCACTCACTGGGCAGTATTGATCTAGGCTGTGGTCCTGACTGAGAACTTGCAAGAATCCGTTGAAGTATCATCTACTGTATATACACTACTGCCTTAGAAAGCACTGTCAGGGACTCTAAATTCGATCCCTGGGCATGCCTGACAGGAGGTGGGAGGTGGAGGGTTGTACGTAGTAGCTTGGGATGACATAAAATTTGTGGTACTTGCTTCCCATGCCGCTTTGAGAAGAGACTTCACTTATTTTATCCACATTTTCACTCATTGCTCCCATATCATCCAAAGATAGGGTAGACTTTTTGGAGACTTTTGACAAAGTCGCATTGAGCCTTGGACATTTGTCCTAGTGTTTTGGGTCTTCTTTGTCAATTGGAAATCTTCCTTTCAGAATAGCTGAGAGGAAGAGACAGGTTTCTGGGTCTGTTCATTTGTGAGCAGTGACATATTTTAAGCCCTGATGTACTGGGAAGGTTTACCCTTGTTTGAACTGCAGCCCTTTGTACAGTCTATTGTATATGCAAAGAACCTGGATGCCTTGCATACCCAAATGCCGGCATTATGACAGACAGTCGTTTTGGATTTTTATACTACCCTGTATTTTGGACATTTTACTTTTATTGAAATAAACACACTTAAAACCAGATTACGCTATGTGTGTTTCATCCATCCTTCTCCCACATGCCTAATCCCTCGCTAAGGGGAAATCTACATTCAGCCATCAGGATACGGCTTTGAATCCCTACATGTGAACTACCCCCGCAGAGGTGCCTATCTTTGGAGGAACTTGGAGTGAGATATCAGAACACCCTTTTGGAGTTCAAATATGCGAGTTACCCCCGCAGGGGTGCTTGCCTCTGGTGAGTGGGGTATTCAAAGGGGGAGCACGTGTGGATGCACAGAGTCACCTTACCTTACATAATAAAGCACTGAAGTTATTTTCACCAACGTCACGCTGAACACCGGGCATAAGCAATATTTACAAATGGGAACATAACATCAAGATAGAGCTCTCATTAAAATCCCTGGAAAATAATATTGCACATCCTTTTATATAAGTTTTATTTTTGACATCACAAACTTATTTATTGCACTGCACTTGTATGAGCACTTGGTTGGGGCCACAACTACGTGTAATGTGCCCTCTTGTTGATTGCTTGGACTGTTGCTGTTTAGGTGTAAAATAATTGTATTTAAAAAAACAAACATTTCTTTCATATTCACATTTTATATAAAGTTTACACAGTGGTTTCAATATTCACAGTTGGTTGGGGCCACAACTACGTGGAATGTGCCCCTTGCTGATTGCTTGGATTGTTGCTGTTTAGGTGTAAAATAATTTTATTTTGGAAAAAAAAATGTATTCACTTTTTATATAAGGTTTTCACAGTGCTTTCAATATTTTGCACAGTAATCTGCACTTGGCACTTTATTCATTCATAGACACTGTACACTACATTTAATGTAGCCTGTGTGGTATGGACACATATATTTGATTTTTAAGTAGACAGCGCCAATCCCCTCAATATACAGACCCTAGAGTTCAGCTTTGACTATTTTTTTGGAGGCACATAACAAAGAAGATGAATGTGGTGCTGGCTGCAATGGGCACTAAAGTTTGTACATAGTCATTGTATTTTTTTTTACCCACCTTAAATTAACTTGCGCAACATTCATTAAGGTGTTCTGAAGGTTTTATAATTGATAAACCACTGCCAGAGGACATACACCATTTTTGTCCCCAAAGTGCACCGCAAGTCATTATGGCGTGTTACCATGTGTTGCAGTGCAATGCAATACATGTGCGTTGGAGCTGCACTGGCAGCACAACATGTTCATGTATGTAACACGTGCTTTGCAGTAACACGCCTGTTAACGCACTGCAGTGGAAACGTGTGTTCCAGTCATAAGTCTTCATTTACTATGATTGTGGTTCTAAACTCAAGACATTTATATAACTGATTGGCTTCACAC
Source organism: Glandirana rugosa (assembly GCA_018402905.1). Taxonomy (NCBI): domain Eukaryota; kingdom Metazoa; phylum Chordata; class Amphibia; order Anura; family Ranidae; genus Glandirana; species Glandirana rugosa. The sequence continues at coordinate 900,218 of BLSH010283812.1, forward strand.
AGTAACAGCCGGCTTATTATTATCTAGAGACAAAGTCTGATCCCAGAAACAACAGAACAGAACTTTTCTTTAATTGTTATTATTTATGTACCCAGTAAAATTAGACCCTGCAATTTCCTTTGTATGCGTGAAAAATTGGCATGCAGATGGCCTATTAATACTGTGCACATTTCCAGCATTCATTTTTATAATCCTATTATTATAAATGATGGTTATAAATGTTTCATTTGTAGAGTTCATAGAATAATGTGCAGCTGGTTTAAATAGTTTTAATTATTTTATAAACCATTTGTATCAAGCATTAAAGCACCCATTTCATTATCTTTGTGTAGCCAGGAGCTGGATATACGCATATATATGCCTGCAATCAGCAGACATTGTGTGTTTTTTGCCTTTGGGAGCTGTTTCCCTCTAGTGCTGAGTTTGATAATGACCTTATGTATTCTGGAGAGGGAGCAAGGCATCTTGGGACATGTAGTCCAAACTGAAAAGATTTGCCATCTAGCTAAGTCATCGGGAACTACAACTACCAGATGACTGATGGAGGAGAACAGACTGCTGGGAGAAGCTATAAGAAGTATGGATTGAGGCCTGCATGCTCTCTTGGGACCCCAACGTGAATCAGAGTGCAAGGACTCTGTGATGGTATATGCTGCAGCTGAATAGCGGCCTGCACCAGTAGAACAGTACAGCGGATATTCGGAGGGACATCAGCGGACAGCACCCCTTGGCTGTTTGGCGGCAACCTGGAGGCCATTCCTGTTCCATCTATCCAGCAGTGTCAGCAGGTTCATGTGAGCCGTAGAGTGGTACGGTGGAGGCCAGACGACATCCCCTGAGCCATGTTCCCGAGAGGGAGCCATCATTATCATTATCCTCATCATCATTATCATCCCCTGTTCCATTGTGGTGAGTGGTCAATAGCCCAATCCTATAGACACTGTATATAGACACCATTGCTTCCTGCATCAGTTATCATCCTTAGTGCCTAAGGCCCAGGCCTAATCTCATAGACACTATATACAAACACCTTTCCATCATCTTGCTTCTACTTGTAGTTCCACAAAGGGCAACTTCCTTGAGGCAGTGACCACTGTGCTTACTTCTACAGTTCAAATTGTTTTGCTCTACCACTTAAGAACTTTTTGCATGCAATTGCTTTCGAATGGCTAGCTGAAGATTAATCGGATTGCTTCGCAGTGGATACAAGCCTATTCTGTACCTTCCCCCACACTACAGGGATTTGTTCTATTAAGTTCATAGAGCTGAAATTCACCAAGAACTCTCTGAAAGAGCTGGTAGAATTTCAATACAGTCTCTTACTATCAATGTTCTAACCCTATATTTACTGTTCTGCATTTGTATGCTGAGGAGCAGAAGAGAGGGGTCTGACATGAATAAGAGTCACTCCTTTGCCCTCTTGTTACCTGTTCACATAGGCATTGTTTGCACTTGAAGGTGTACTGATATTATAGTTTTCACTGTGTTTTTGTGCTCTATTGATATGTGATTGCCATAAAGTTGTCAATATTATTTCTAATAGAGATACCACTCTAAACTGTAAACTTATGTTGAACTTGCAATTGTCCTTCATCTTACTAAAGTAAAAAAGCTCATTAGTTCAATCGACTTTGGTGCACTTATTCAATTGCTATTGTTCTTAAGAGAGAAAATGATTGAACCCAGGGTGTCAGAGGTGGTGGAAGACTTGCAGGGTCATGGCAACCAGTGGGGTACTGATTTAACTAGCGACCCTCACGAGGTCAGTGCTACATTTGTAGTAAGGCAAAAAACAGAAATATTCATCCTAGAAAAGAAAGATTCCACCATAAATGATTCAAGTTGTATGTTGTGCAATAAGGACCCTCAGGGGCCCACTTATATCCTTGCTTTGCATAATGAGCATGATACTTCAATGCTTCTTCACACATATGTTTTAACTGCCTAAAAGCAAATACAAACATTAGCAGTGATAATTGATCAACATTCAGATCAACATATAAAAAAATTCCTTCTTTGACACCCCAAAAGTATAAGAGCTGTGATCTTGTTCCCAATCTGGGTTGAAAGACAAGAGATTGTTGTAATAATCACAGTTCCCGTCACCACACCTTGTGATAGTGCCCTGATGGGTAACGACTCACCAGATCACAGCAAAAGCTGAGCCTTATATGATAATATCTCTTTGCCTTCCATACACCCTCTGATGAAGTCTCCTACGAAATGCATTAGGGCATAACCACACGATCGATCTGTACAGACGTGACTGTGCCTCTCAACCCAGGAACTGCCTTGTTCATTTCAACGGAAGGGTGGTCTGAGCTTCACTCACAGTCTGATGTTATTAGAGGGTATTACATGTTTTTGAATGTTTTAATCTTTGTAAACGCAATGTATTAAAGTGGTTGTCAACCTGTGACAACCACTTTAAACTACAAGTAAGCCTAGAATAAGGCTTACCTGTAGGTACCCTGCATATCTCCCAAACCTGCACGATTCTGGAGATATGCAGTGTTCTGCATGTGCCGACATCATTTCTCCACTGACACTGTGCTGTGACTGGCGGCTCCCGCGCGCATGCGTGGGAGTGATGTCACGCGACTCCGGCCAGTCACAGAGCCGGAGTCGTGGCCCCGGAAGGAAGAGGGGCTGAAGATGGACACCACCAGCACAGGGGACAGCGCTGGACTCGTTTGCAGGTAAGTGGCACATAATGGGTTACTATGCGATGCATAGTAGCCCATTATGTTTCTAATTTACAGGTGTATGTAGAGGAAGTAAACCTCATCTGGGTTTACTTCCTCTTTAAGGGGGGTTTTATTAATTTAAATTATCATGACAGTATCACGCTATGTGAGTGTCTCTTTCATGGTGGTGAGTTAATATACATGAAGAGTTTGACATCCAACAGACTGCAACAGACTGCAAGGCAAAGAGAAATATATTGTATAAGGCTCGGCTTTTGCTACGATCTGGTGAGTCGTTACTAGGGATGGGCTGGATGTTTGAGTGGAACATAAGTTCCACTCAAACATCCACTGTGCGTTTGTTCAGAGAACAACGAACATTATGGGGCGTTTGCGGCAAATTCAAGCACTGTGGAAGATCGCAGTGCATTGACGACTGATGATTGGCCAAAGTATGCACCTGACCTGCATGTTTTGGCCAAAAACAGTGTGATCTGCTGTGAGAGCCATGATTGGCCAAAGACAGGGTGCCTTTGGCCAATCATGGCTCAGGGGGCTAAGTCCACGCCCCACACTATATAAGGCTTTTTACACAGTAACTGTATGTAGCGTGATAGTGGAGAGAACTTGAGCTAGATTAGGCAGGTTAGTTAGTGGCATGCAGGCAGTGTATTAATATATATATTGTGGGAAATTAGCTTGTGGGGATGACTTTTCAGGGGAAAAGATTCAACATGGATGTCAGTCTCTTTAATGTCTGGCGGCTTGCCAGGTTTATTTTTACAGCTTTGCAAGATCAAAACATAAACAGAAACATAAACAGAAAACAAAACCTTGCCATCTGGCGCTACACTAAACAAAGAGATTCCTCTCTATACAGTGTGGGGCTGTCCCCGACACCCACAAAACATAAGCACATTGCAAAATTTGTTTTTAGAGTCAAATTTAGCACACAGAGCTATCTGTTTTTCTCCCTCTGAGATCCAGGATCGAGCTCAAGTGAGATCTTTTCCTGATCATTAAATGCAGGTGGAGAGGAGTTTGAGTAGACCAGAAAGTTTGGGCCAGTACCAGCTCTGCCACGGTGGCCATCAAAACCCGGGTCGGACTCCCGCTAGTCACCTCAAAATAATCGCATGCAAGGCAGCAAGTATCACCCGTCCATTGTGGTGCCTCGCATAACATCACATACCCCCCCTTTGCTCAAGCCCCTGGGGCGGAGCAACTGTCTTGACCATGTAGTGGGCCCTGGAAAGACCATCAGCATTATTTCGGAGCCTTCCTGCCCGGCGTTCCACTGAGAACTTAAACGGCTGTAGTGCCAAGAAACTCCAAGTTTTCTGGCTATTTTTCTCCCGGTTGTTACACATCCACTAAAGGGGGGCATGGTCGGTGACTAGCCTGAATGATCTTCCCAGTAGGTAGTATTTTAGGGCCTCTAAGGCCCATTTGATGGCCAGGCACTCCTTCTCCACAATGGCATAATTATTTTTATGTATATTAACCTTCCTGCTTAAGTAGACGGCAATCTCTGATCTAGGACAGAACAGCACCTAGTCCCACCTCAGAGGCGTCAGTTTGAGCCACAAACTCCTTTGTGCAGTCTGGGGTCATGAGCACCGGCTGCACACAAAGGGCTTGCTTCAATTTCTGGAAGGCCTTTTCAGCTTCGGGATTCCACTTAACCATTCCTGATGCTCTACCCTTTGTTAGATCGGTCAGAGAGACGGCAATGGTGGTGAAGTCGGGGATGAAGCGTCAGTGATACCCTGTAATCCCCAGGAAGGCCTGAACCTGCTTCTTGTTCACCGGTTGGGACCACTTTTGAATGGCCTCAATCTTATTGGTTTGGGGCTTAATCAGACCTCAACCAATCACATACCCAAGGTATTTGGCCTCCTCAAGACCTATGGCACACTTCTTTGGGTTGGCTGTTAAACCTGCTACCCTCAGTGAATCTACCACTGCCTGCACCCAGGGCAGATGTGATTCCCAATCTGGGCTGTGGATGACAGCATCATCTTGATAGGCTGCTGCATAGGGCCTATGGGGCCTCAAAGTCTTGTCCATCATCCTCTGAAAGGACGCAGGGGCCCCATGCAGTCTAAGCAGAATTTGTTTGTATTAGAAGGACCCCTCGGGGGTAAAGAAGGCCGTTTTTTCCTTTGCTGACTCTGTTAGGGGGACCTGCCAGTATCCCTTAGTTAGGTCTAGGGTTGTTATGTACCGAGCTCCTCCCAACCTATCCACAAGTTCGTCAACCCGTGGCATTGGGTATGCGTCAACCCTAGACACTTCATTCAGCTTCCTAAAATTGTTACAGAACCGGATAGTGCCATCGGGCTTTGGGACCACTACTATAGGGCTTGACCAGGTGCTGTGGGACTCCTCTATCATGTCTGACTCCAACATGGTTTTTATTTCTCTCGCCACTGCCTCTCATCTAGCCTCAGGTTTTGGTAGGGTTTTACATTTACACAGACCCTGGGTTCCGTGATTATGTCATGTTGTAGCACAGTGGTCGGTCCAGGTAGGGAAGAGAAAAAGTCTCTTTTTTACTGACAAATGTCATTTTGTTGTGTCAGGTACAAGGACTCAGTTATAGAGACATCTGGGGTTAGGGGTAACCTTTCCTTTTGGGGCGTGGGCACTGCCAAAAGTCTCCCTGTCCTTCCACTGTTTTAAGAGATTAACATGGTAAATCTGCTCCAGTTTCCTTTTCCCAGGCTGGTAAACTTCGTAGTTTACTTCCCCTACTCTTTCCCTAATCTCAAAGGGATCCTGCCACTTTGCCAATTTACTTTCACCACCTGAAACAAATCATTTTTAAGCGCCATGTAGGGAAAAGACACCCCCCAATTATGGTACACCAGTTCCCCATCCATCACCTTCACGTTTTCTCTGGCTCTGAGGAGAGTGACACCCTGTAGTTGTTCTGTATAGAAGTCCTCTCCAGTCCTCTAAGTCAGGGACTACATTCAGTTCACTTTCACAGTCAGGGACAGAGACATGGTCTGAGATATTAGCCATCTGCTGGGAGCTATCTTCCGGCTCTTCTGGCTCCCCAGTCATTACAGGAAAAGGAAGAGGGTCTCCTTCCTCGGTCCTGCCACCAATCTCTCCTTCCGTTCGGCAAAAAGGGTCTGGTGAGAACTCCCGTGCCTCCTCAGCAGGGGAAGCTCTTTCCTCCAGGCTCTCTGTGCCTTCTCACAACCTCTAAAAATGGGAAAAATCCCTCCCCACTAGGGCTTCATGATGCAGGGAAGGTACCACTCCCACTGAATGGGTCACTCTGCCGCAAGGGGTGTCAATCTCGACCAGCGCCGTCTGGTAGTCAAGAGTGTCCCCATGGATGCAAATGACCCGACAGTGCTAGGGTGTAACCTGGCCGGATTTACATAGCTGCTTTTGACCAACGTTATCACACCAGACTTAAGCAGCGCAGTGATAGGTTTCCCATCAACAGCAATCACACAAATTTGCTACTCCATGCGACTTAAGCATGATGCTATACATGCGACCTGTGAAAACAGAGAAATGCGTATTTTCATATAAGCATTATCATATTGCATGGGTTCATCATTCAGGGACCAAATGGCAGCAATATGTCCCAATGCATGGCATTGGTATCACTCTATGTGCTCTATACCCAGTCCTCTCAAGGTTCTCCAAGACTTTCCTGGCTTCTTTGGCCAGTCTCCAGGTCTAGAGCCCCCAGTCTCTTTAACCGTATCAGTTTTATCAAATTTCCTCTCGCCCCTGAACCCTGGAACAATCTTACCGGGTCTACCAGGCGATCTTTCACCTCTAGAGACATTGGAGTGGGGCGCGGATGGGTGCAACATGTCCTCAGCAGCCGTGTATCTCTGAACGAGGTCCACCAGTTGGCTTGGGGTCCCCATGGCTGACCCATTTCCTCAATGTAACAGGGAGCGCCCTCAGATAGCTGTCCATGACCACAATCTGGGGACCTGGCAAAGTCTCTGGCTGTGGCCATTTCCTGGTAAGTTCCTGGTAAGGTCGAACATCTGTGAACGGGATGGCTTGTCGGTGCAATAGGTCCACTGATGCACACGTTGGGCCCGGACTGCCATGGTGACCCCCAGGCATGCCTTTAGAGTCTCATAGTCCTGGGCCTCATCTGCTTACAGATCAAAATAGTCTTTTTGGGGTTCGTCGGTCAAGAATGGTGCTAGCAGTCTGTTCTTTTGCGAAGAGCGTCTCTTTCAAAGGTTGTGAGGTATGCCTCCACGTCATCCGCAGGTGTCATCTTCTGCATGTGGTATGAGGCACGTACCAACTTTAGTTCCACTGTCACAGGAAGTGCGGGCCCCTTTTTTAACTTCAGCAGGGACTCCACTTCCTCTCACTGAGCTGCAATAGTCTCTTGTAGAGCCGTCTGTTGTGCTGCAGAGGCTTCTGCGACTTGTCGGTTGGTTTCCCGTTGGGCTGCATTGGCTTGCAACAGGGCCTTCAACATTTTCTCCATTTTTAAAAGTTGCCACGCTGAAATCCACCACGTGTGGGACATTAGCTCGTGGGGATCACTTTTCAGGGGAAAAGATTCAGCATGGAAGTCAGCTTCTTTAAAGTCTGGCGGCTTGCCAGGTTTATTTTTACAGGTTTGCAAGTGCAAAACATGAACAGAAAACAAAACCTGGCCATCTGGCGCTACACTAAACAAAGAGATTCCTCTCTATACAGTGTGGGGCTGTCCCCGACACCGACAAAACATAAGCACATTGCAAACCTTGTTTTTAGAGTCCAAATTAGCACACAGAGCTCTCTCAGCTTTCTCCCTCTGAGATCCAGAATCAAGCTCTCCCCTGTTCTCTTCCTGGTCATTAAATTCAGGTGGAGAGGGGTTTGAGTGTACCAGAAAGTCCAGGCCGGAACCAGAAAAACCGGGGTTGGACTCCCACTAGTCGCCTCAAAATGATTGCATGCGATGTGACAAGTATCGCCCGTCCATTGTGGTGCCTCGCATAACGTCACAATATATACAGTATCTCACAAAAGTGAGTACACCCCTTACATTTTTGTAAATATTGTATTATATCTTTTCATGTGACAACACTGAAGAAATGACACTTTGCTACAATGTAAAGTAGTGAGTGTACAGCTTGTATAACAGTGTAAATTTGCTGTCCCCTCAAAATAACTCAACACACAGCGATCAATATCTAAACCGCTGGCAACAAAAGTGAGTACACCCCTAAGTGAAAATGTCCAAATTGGGCCCAAAGTGTCAATATTTTGTGTGGCCACCATTATTTTTCAGCACTGCCTAACCTTCTTGGGCATGGAGTTCACCAGAGCTTCACAGGTTGATACTGGAGTCCTCTTCCACTCCTCCATGATGACATCACAGAGCTGGTGGATGTTAGAGACCTTGTGCTCCTGCACCTTCCGTTTGAGGATGCCCCACAAATGCTCAATAGGTTTTAGGTCTGGAGACATGCTTGGCCAGTCTATCACCATTACCCTCAGCTTCTTTAGCAAGGCAGTGGTCATCTTGGAGGTGTGTTTGGGGTTGTTATCATGTTGGAATACTGCCCTGCAACCCAGTTTCCAAAGGGAGGGGATCATGCTCTGCTTCAGTATGTCACAGTACATGTTGGCACTGATGGTTCCCTCAATGAACTGTAGCTCCTCAGTGCCGGCAGCATTAATGCAGCCCAAGACCACGACACTCCCACCACCATGCTTGACTGTAGGCAAGACACACTTGTCTTTGTACTCCTCACCTGGTTGCCACCACATATGCTTGACACCGTCTGAACCAAATCAGTTTATCTTGGTCTCATCAGACCACAGGACATGGTTCCAGTAATCCATGCCCTTAGTTTGCTTGTCTTCAGCAAACGTTTTGCAGCTTTCTTGTGTATCATCTTTAGAAGAGGCTTCCTTCTGGGACGACAGCAATGCAGACCAATTTGATGCAGTGTGTGGCATTGGTCTGAACACTGACAGGCTGACCCCTCTCCCCTTCAACCTTTGCAGAAATGCTGGCAGCCCTCATAGGTATATTTCCCAAAGACAACGTCTGGATATGACGGGGACCACATGCTCTCAACTTCTTTGGTCGACCATCGTGAGGCCTATTCTGAGTGGAACCTGTTAAATCGCTGTATGGTTTTGCCACCATGCTGCAGCTCAGTTTCAGGGTTTTGGAAATCTTCTTATAGCTTGGGCCATCTTTATGTAGAGCAACAATTCTTTTTTTCAGATCCTCAGAGAGTTCTTTGCCATGAGGTGCCATGTTGAACTTCCAGTCACCAGTATGAGAGAGTGAGAGCGATAACACCAAATTTAACACACCTGCTCCCCATTCCCACCTGAGACCTTGCAACATTAATGAGCCACATGACACCGGGGAGGAAAAATGTCCCAATTTGGACATTGTCACTTAGGGGTGTACTCACTTTTGTTGCCAGCGGTTTAGACATTAATGGCTGTGTGTTGAGTTATTTTGCAGGGACAGCAAATTTACACTGTTATACAAGCTGTACGTTGTGGAACTACACATCCCATGAGGCATTGTAAAACTCTGACATTCACACTTCAATATGCTACTGAATAGAAGTTCATTGACATGGTCATTGTAATTAGTTACGGTCACTTTTTAGCTTCATATTGGTATTAGCAGTGCGGTAGAGACTAATCTCTAATTAACTTTGAGTTTATTAAGAAGATTATGACACAAATACCAATGAAAGTATTCGTTGCGCCGTTGCTAGATTTAGGGGGTACAAATGAGACTTTAAAGCGGAGTTCCACTGTATTTTAAGTTTATTAAAAGTCAGCAGCTACAAAAAATGTAGCTGCTGACTTTTAATAACCAGACACGTACCTGTCTCCCGGTCTAGCAATGTGGCCGTCACGAGCCTCGGATCTCTCCCCGTCCCCTCTGCAGTGCCGTCATTGGTACTGTGGGCACCCGAATGTGACAGGAAGCGACTTCACGGCCGGGTGAGCACTGCACATGCGCGAGCGGCGCTGCACTTTGTGATTGGTCCCAAGTCTTCTAGGACCTGTCCTGTGTCCCAGAAGACTTTGGGAGAGAGGGGGAAGGAGACCTTCCACTTCCGATCACCTAAGGTGACCGGAACGGAAGTACCCGTAAAAATCGGACATCCGCACCCCCCCCCCTCCTCCCCAAAAGCTCAGTTTTTGAGTGTAACTCCGCTTTAATTACTTGTTAGAAAGAGATTTAACTTCTTTTTGTTATGTATCTCACTAAAATGAAGCAACTGTCATTGGAGGAGTCAGATCTTTTGTTTACATTTAGGGATGGGCCCCCGGTTCGCACGTTCGACTCGAACATCGGGGGTTCACCTGTTTGGCGCACCCTGAACATTATGGGGCATTCGCGGGAAATTTGAGCACCCCGTAATGCATTCCAGTCGCGGGGAAATGCCGGCCGCTAATGGGCCAAAGCATGCACATGACCTGCATGCTTTGGCCAATCACAGCGCACTCTGCTGTGAGAGCTATGATTGGCCAAAGGCCTTTAGCCAATCACTGCTCAGCAGCCTCAATCCACACCCACGCTATATAAAGACGCTCTATGTAGTGTGTGAATTTTCCTGGAGAGAGACAGAGAGGGAGCTTAGCTAGCGGCGTGTAGGCAGTTTAGTGTAGACAGTGAGATATATACTAGATAGATAGCAAATCTGTATACAGTCAGTTAGTGCAGGCAGTGCAAGAATATATATGTACCTTAAATACCTTATACAGCTCAGTCAGTGTATAGTATATAGAGTCCATCCGGGCAGTGTAAGAATATATATGTACCTTCCTAGTGTATATATATATATATATATATATATATATATATATTACAATGGCTTTATTGTAGACTATATACAGCTAATTCAGTGTATAGTATATAGTGACCGTTCAGGCAGTGCAAGAATATATATGTATCTTCCATGGTATATATATATATATATATGTATATATAAAACGCAATGTCTTTAGTGTAGACTATATACAGCTAATTCAGTGTATAGTATATAGCGTCTGTTCAGGCAGTGTAAGAATATATATGTACCTTTCTATTGTAAATATATATATATATATATATATATATAATACAATGCCTTTAGTGTAGACTATATACAGCTAATTCAGTGTATAGTATATAGCGTGTGCTCAGGCAGTGTAAGAATATATATGTACCTTCCTAGTGTGTATATGTATATATATATATATATATATATATATATATATATATTACAATGCCTTTAGTGTAGACTATATACAGCTAATTCAATGTATGGTATATAGCGTCCATTCAGGCAGTGTAAGAAATAAGAATATATATGTATAGTTGCAGTGTTCTGCCACCACCAACACCTAAGTTCCAATTTTCCAGCACCTGTTTGCCTGGGGCATGTCATTACAATTTTTAAAATAAATTACAACATCAGGGCCGTTCCTGCACCCAACAAGAGTAATTGTGAGGGGTTATAGTGTTCTGCCACCACCAACACTCAAGGCCCAATTTTTCTGCACCTGTTTGCCTGGGGAATGTCATTACAATTTTTGAAATAATTCAAAAATTGCCTGGGTCATGTCATGCTCTTAAAGGAGCCATTTTTTTTTTGCAAGTGTCATTTTTCCTTTTTTTTTTTTTTGTTGCATTTTAGTGTAAATATGAGATCTGAGGTCTTTTGACCTGTCATGCTTTTTTTCTATTACAACGACTGTTTACATTCCCTGTAATAGGAATAAAAGTGACCCAATTTTTTTTTTAAATTGACAGTGTAATAATAAAAAATGACAAGCAAAATAAATAAGAAAAAAAAACAAAAAACAAATTTAAAGTCCCACTGAGCTCGCTTGCAGAAGCGAACGCATACGTAAGTCCCACCTGCATATGAAAAGGGTGTTCAAACCACACATGTGAGGTATCACTGTGATTGCTAGAGTGAGAGCAATGATTCTAGCACTAGACCTCCTCTGTAACTCAAAACTGGTAACCTGTAGAAATTTTTAAATTTCGCAGATGGAGATTTTTAGGTGCCAAAGTTTGTCGCCATTCCACAAGCGGGCACAATTTTGAAGCATGACATGTTAGGTATCAATTTACTCGGCGTAACATTATCTTTCACGATATAGAAAAAAATTGGGCTAACTTTACCGTTGTCTTATTTTTTAATTCAAAAAAGTGATTTTTTTTTTTTAAAAATTGCACTTTTAAGAGCGCTGCACAAAAGTATTGCAATGACCACCATTTTATTCTCTATGGTGTCAGAAAAAATATATATATCGTGTTTAGGGGGTTCTAGGTAATTTTCTTTAAAAAAAAAAAAAAATGATTTTAAGTTGTAAACACCAAATTTCAGAAAGAGGCTCTGCCCTTATCCCCTTCCTTACTGGCGTATAGTAATAATTAGCCGGCAAAGTGCGCTCCCCATATTGAGTGGACGTCATATGGCGTCCTCCCGTTTTCGCCGCTCTGTGGGCCCCCAGGGGCCCGCATCATGGGGATCGGGCATCAGGTGAGTCCCTCGGGACTCCAGCCTTCTGTGATCCAGGTAAAGAGCCAATGAAATTGGCTCTTTACCACGTGATCGGCTGTGTCCTATCACAGCCGGTCACTTCCGACCATAACAAAGCGGCAGCGTGCACGCCGCTCGTTCGGGCCCCCGGGGGCGTGCAGCACAGAGAACGGGGTTCAGGCTTGTCCCTCGGACAAAGTCTAACCCCTATCAGCATAAAGAGTCAATGAAATTGGCTCTTTACCACGTGACCGGCTGTGTCCAATCACAGCCGGTCACATAATGACAACAAACCGCGGTAACAAGCTGTTACCGGGTCCTCCTCTTCACACACCGATCGTGCATTAGGAGGAGATAGCGGTAACAGCTCATTACCGCTCACTCTGTGCACCAATCACACTGATTGCCCCCAGTCATAAAGAGTATCTGTCATCACCCCACCAAAGTACCTGTCACAGCCCATCAGAGTACCTGTCACAGCCCATCAGAGTACCTGTCACCTGCCCATCAAAGTACTCGAGTACCTGTCATCTGCCCATCAAAGTACCAGAGTACCTGTCACCAGCCCATCTGAGTACCTAAGTACCATTCACCAACCCATCAGATTACCCGAGTACCTGTCACCAGCCCATCAGAGTAGTGAGTACCTGCTACCTGCCCATTAGAGTACCCGAGTACCTGTCATCTGCTCATCAAAGTACCCGAGTACCTGTCACCAACCCATCAGAGTACCCGAGTACCTGTCACCCGCCCATCAGAGTACCCGTGTACCTGTCACCAGCCCATCAGGGTACCCGAGTACCTGTCACCTGTCCATCAAAGTACCAGAGTACCTGTCACCTGCCCA